>QLOD02000016.1:2709402-2742445 GCA_003260245.2 Sideroxylon spinosum | reverse complement strand
TTGACTTGATTCAAGATAATGCGCATGACAGTCAATAACCTGGATAAATAGTTTTATTAGTAAATCACTTACTAATTCGTTGATGGTAAGAAAGAGTTAAAATATTTTATTATTAAGTGTAGAAGATATCAGTGAATAATAAATACATACCATGTTGGCTATGCTATCATTGGTTATGAGGCTGTAGATATCTTCAATTGTAATCATAAATTACGGTTAATTTGGTATAGCAAAAACAGTTGCACTGTGTTGTGTGTATACAATGAGACATAGATAAGATTAGGAAAAAAAATAGAATCAAGATGAGTTGACTAACTGTTAATAGTACCGGTACTATCTCTATCGACAGTATCGAAACTGTCTCTCCTAACAGTACCGGTACTGTCTCTATTGACACTAGCGGTATTGTTAAAAAAATTAAGACAAATAAGACAATTACGACAATTAATATTAAAAAATAGAGTTAAAATCTTACGCTTGGCCTTCATTATCAAGGAGTCATCGGATTTTTTTTTTTTTTTTTTAACTTTGAAAGATGTGTGTTTTCTTCAAAAATTGAAATGATATGCTTGGTTGAAGGTCCTTTTGGCATTCGTGACTCAGCTTTAGACAATTGAAGAAGATCAACGTCTACGACGTCAGATTCTTTATATTCAGTGTCAGTTGCTGGAGTGGCTGTCTTTTGTTTTTTTGTAATTTTTTTCTTGCCACTGTAGGTGAACTAGGGATATCTTTTCTTTTGGCGTGTTTTCCCCTTAAGCCTCTTGTACATTGACGCTTGTTCCTTTGTATCTGATGAGCCTTTGACTGGTTCTGTTGTTTTATGGACGCTAGCTTCTTTAATGTCAACTCTCAGTAATTCAACTGTTGCATTGACACTGTCAAGTTCTAACTTCAGTTTTGAATTTTGGAGGTTGAGATCTTCATTTTGAAGGAATAGATGTGTGATATGGTCATCCTTTTCCCTTATTTGTTGTTCCAATGAAGCAATCTTATTATCTTTTTCCTTGAGTTGTTGCTCAAGCTCTTGTATGTGCTCCTGGTTCAAACTTGTCAAAACTGAGGTCACGGGATCAGTTCGTTGCTCAACCGGTATTTTTGTTCCAACATCCTCTTCAGCCCTTGCAGTTGGCTCACCCTGTGATTGATCGTGTTCAGGAGGTTGTATGTTTGACTACAACTTTTGAAGAACGTCAGAAATGAGCAAATCGTCGTCATTCATTTCAGGTTTCTTTTTCTTCTGATGTTTTGTTACTTTCTTCCTTTGTTTCAGGTTGTTTTTCTTCGTGACATATTACTTGATATGCAAATGAATATATTATTCAATGTTGTATGCTTTATTTAATCAGAAATAGTACCTGATCTTGCTTCAACTTGTTGAGTTTTGTATTTTTCAATGCATTTGACAATGTCTTTAGATCCCAGACAATGCATCTTGGTATCCCAGTCTTTTGAGTTTGTTGGGCTAGGTTGGTGTGCTCGCATATCCAGTACTGCGTAATTTGTTATGGTTCATTAGTTGACAGAATTTAATAAGACAGTACTAGACACAATATTGATAGTACCACATGTAATTTCGACAGTACCACATACATGTTTGACAGTACCACATGCAATTTCGACAGTACCACATGCAATTTTTGACAGTACCACATACATGTTTGATAGTACCACATGTAATTTCGACAGTACCACATGTAATTTTTGACAGTACCACATGCAATTTTTGACAGTATCATATGCAATTTGGACTGGTGCATTAGTTAAATGAATTTCATTAGACAATACCAAAATAAAATACATAATTTGATATGAAAAGGTTACCGGTAACATCATAATGCAGCCTGCAACACCTGTGCCTCTGGAAGTTGAGCACAAACTATTAATTAAGAAGTCTAATATATGTCCACTCCAATTGTATTGTTTTATCTGATCCAAATCCTCGACGAGCGTGACATAGGACCATGATAATGAATATCCCTTGGTGGGGACAAACAATGTTGCCAAACAAAACAATGTGAGAAGCCATGCGACATCTTCTCTTCCAATTTTTGTTTGCTCCTCAGCAGCCTCTCACAGAGCATCAGATATGTTCTGTTTTTTAAGTCTTGGTAATCAATGGAATTTTCGTGAGACGAACTCAGTTTTTGTTCTGATGGCTTTTTTTCTAATGTCTACCAATTGTTCACCATCTTCTATTGTGAACATTGTTCGTATCTCCTCTTCTCTGATACAAATTTGGTATGCACCTAAGGTGAAAGATTTGGAATCTGGATCAAATGTTTTTATGATTGTTTGGACATCTACATCGCTTTTCTTGGAATGATCTTTGTTCATCTTGCAACTTAATATGCTGAAGATGAGATTCCAAAATGGAGTTTGCTTAAGGTAAACATGGTGAGCTTTTGTCAGGTTGATGGTTTCAACTTCATTAATTACTGATATGAGGTTGGAATGATACTGAATGTTCATCATCTTTGATGCAATGTGTCTTCAATACCTGAAAATTAATATCATTTGTTAGAGTTATATATATTATTTATGGAAGATATTACCAGTTATAAGGAGAGAGTTCTATATGCATGCTAACATTTTGTATGATAGTACCAGAAGAAATTTCGACAGTACAAAAAGAAATTTCGACAGTATTACATGCAATTTCGACAGTACCACATGCCATTTCGAGAGTACCAGAAGAAATTTCGACAGTACCACATGCAATTTCGACAGTACCAGTCGAAATTTCGAAAGTACCACATGCCATTTCGACAGTACCAGTCGAAATTTTGACAGTACCACATGCCATTTCGACAGTACTAGAAGAAATTTCGACAGTACCACATGCCATTTCGACAGTACCACATGCCATATATATTTTTTATAATATCACTTTGATAAACCATAAACAAAAACATAATAACAAACTCTCGCGATTGAATGTTAATCATAAACCGTAAACAGAATCAGTTATTGACGATAATATCACGTACATAGATACAGTATCGCAAACCTTAGACAGTACCGGTAACCGAAAATCAATACCTGTTATATTGCAGAGGTATGGTTTTGCCGATAGAAATCCGAGATTCGCGGTTTTTTGTTGGGGTTTTGGAGCAGAATCAATTTCTCGCTTACGGAAAGAAGACGGAGATGGAAAGTCGCGGTTTTTCAGAAACTTTTTTTTTCGTTTGGAAAGAAGGCGGAGGGTTTCTTTCTTCGGATACGCGGGCGTTTTATTCGGATTAAATGGTTTTATTCTTTTTTGTCTTTTTGCTTCAAGTATGACTTATTCATAAACAAGTTTTTTTTTGTATATCTTAATTCCTTAACAGTACATAAATAGTAACCGACCTCCAAAAACCCCATACAGCTAATATGGCTTGCCCATGCAGATCACGACCACTCTTCAGGCTTTTTAGTCCTCTTCCTCTGGGCTTTTGCAACCTAACTGCCCAGTAAGCTGAACTAATAACTCAATCCATATCATATTCCAAGCGTTAACCCTTTTACAACGCAACTCTTGAGTTGCCCCTCCAACTACCCCACTCAGCTACCAAGTATTGAATGTAAGCCTTGGTTGTCCCTTGTTAATGCCTTCAGCTACTTCCACTATCTCTCCTTCCATCTAGACCTTTGAAACTTGAATACCTATGTGGTCCCAATTGAGATTGTCAGGCATCGTTTGACAAAAGTAGCTTCGTAATTGTGGTTATTAGATACTAATTTTTTATTTTTTTAAAAAAATAGTCAAATTTATCCTTTCACGTTTTTAAATTCTTTTAAATTTCAAAAGATAAAAATATCAAATTAACAAAAAAATTAAAAGACAACTAATAAAAAAATTTTCCTTTTTAAATAATAAAAAAAAATTATCTTTTTAGTAACTAGTATCTAATTATAAAAATTAACTTATTTTTACTTTCCAAACCAAACCAAACCTTAGTGAGAGCATCAGAGCTTAACATTTGTGCCATCCGATTGGTTGAGTTGAGGGCATTTGTTTTGTTGATTCCCATTCATGTATGATATATATATATATACACACACTAAAAATTACCTGTACCTAAACGTACAGAAATATAATTTCATGTGTAAATGGCTTAAATTTAAATTTATAAAGTAAACCTACATAAAAAGTGTAAAAATAACATATAAAAATAAAAATCATTAAAGTATAAAATTTTATTAGTTATTACAAAAAATTGTCACATTTTTTAAAACATTAATTTAAAATCTTGTATATAAAAAAAAGAATATGGAACGAGTAAGAGAAAAAAATAAATCCTCGTTATTCAACAAATTCAAAATTTTAAATTTTCTTATTAAATAAATGAAACAGAGTGTAAACCTGTATTTATTTAAAATTTAAGTTTCACTCACATTAATATTAATTTCAATATTTATTTTTAATAAAATTTTAAAAAGAATTAAAGTTTAAATATAACAGGTTTAATAGATGTGTATAATTTTAAAAAATTTAATTAACTTTACCTAACAGGTTTAATAAATGTGTATAATTTTATTATTTATCACAAAATATTAATTTAAAAAATTTAGATATTTAAAAAATAAATGAAAAGAGTGAGTGATTATGTTTTCATGTGATATAACTGAAAAGATAACTAAAGTGGAAAAAGAAAGAAAGTACAAAGACATTTTATAGATAAAATTGATGCTATATGGCAAAAAAAAGTACAACAAAGTACAAATATATGATGTAAAACCGATGATGTAAAATAAATATCAAAGAAAATAATTAATTTTAAATTTATTGAAAAAATAATCAATTCTTTATTTATTTAAATTTTAAAATTTTAAATTTTAAATCAAACACCAAAACCATCCGGAGCTTGATCAACCCACATAAATTTTAAAATTTAAAATTTATCTATAAAAAAATTACGCAATTATTGACAAATCGACACCTAAAATTTTTTTTTTTTATCAACAACTGCATGTTTATGTGCAGGACGTCTCTTCTCTTCTTTTTCTTTTCATGTAAAATATAATTAACAAATAAGAAAAAAGATATAATCAACGGTAAAATACATATGTATATTTAGGCTTTGTTTCAAAAAGGAAAATTTTAAAATTTATCTTTAAAAAAATGACGCAATTATTGAAAAATCGACACCTAATTTTTTTTTTTTTTTATCAACAAATGCATGTTTATGTGCAGGAAGTCTCTTTTATTCTTTTTCTTTTCATGTAAAAAATAAGAAAAAAGAGATAATTAACGGTAAAATACATATGTAGATTTAGGTTTTGTTTCAAAAAGGAAAAATTAATTTTTTTAGTTGTTAATTAAAAAGTTAATATTTTTTGTATTTAAAAATACTAAAAGTTAGTTTTGGTTTTTTTTTTTTTATGGGTATGTATTTATATTTGTTTGGTTGGTACCGAATCTAAAATCAAACCCCAAAACCAATCAGAGCTTGACCAACCCACACAATTCTGGCCACTTTTCTTCCCCAAAGCCAACTAGAGCTTGACACGGAGACAAATGTCTTGTCATAGGAGCTCCCTTATTATATAGAATTTAGTTGAATTTTAAATTTTAAAATTTGAAAAAAAAAATATTAATGATGTGACTGATGACTGGGATAAATATCAAAGGATGTGATAATTAGTTGAATTTTAGATTTCAAAATTTTAAAAAGATATTGATGACATGGCTGATGACTGGAAGAAATGTGTTTTATTATATAGATGTCTGTAAATAAAAACATTCAAATTTTTAAATGTTTGTCCAATCTGTATTTATAATTTGTCCATCGTTTTTCTATTTATGTTTATCTATTTATATTTTCTGTCTTTTTTTAAAAATAAAACTGATTTTGGAAATGTAATTTTGTTTGCAATTAGATTTTAAAAAAATAATTAGATTTAATAGATATATTTCATGTTAATTAAATAGAAATTTTGAAATTTAATATATTAACTAATTTAAATAGAAATTTTGAAATTTAAATAGGAGTTTTGAAATTTAATACATTAACTAATTTAAATAAATAGATTTAAATAGAAATTTTGAATTCAAAATTTTTTTGGGCATCATTGCCATCCCGAAAAAGCATGCCTGCCATCCCTCGAGCCCCTCCCCCTCTCTCTCTAGGAAGCTCCTCTCTCTCTCCTCTCTGTCTCCGGGCATGGTACTTTTCTTTACATCCTACGGCCGACCTCCTTTTCTTTTCTTTTCTTTTTTTTTTTTTTTTTGTGGTGATCCATGGCTCTTTCGATGTGTGCCACACACACAAACGTCCCATCGGTTATATACATACACGTTTATATAACCGTTGATGTGTAGGGGAAGTGTTTGATGCGTAAAAATATAAACCATTGATTGAAATTAAAATTAAATTTCAACTGTTGGATATAGTTTGTGAGAGGATATTTTTAAAATAGGATGTGTTTTGTTATATAGATATATATAAACCCTTGACATTTGGTCTTATTGTGTTGCGCCTGCAAGGATTATATATATATGATAATATATTTCATAATTCACAACGTGTTGCCAAAAGATAAAACTTTACTGTATAATGTATATATTTGAATTTGAAATAGAATAATAGAATGAGAGTCAATTGTTTTAACTTTTTTGTTTTGTATATATTGGGACCTACTCTTTTATTTTTATTTTGTATTTATATACAATGTTGAGATTTGTTTAAAATTTTTTTTTTTAATGAAGTTGGAGCTATGTTTATTTTGTGATTAAATGAACCGATTTATTTTTTTTAATTCAATGCGATTTTTATTTTGCATAAATATTGTATTTGTGAGTTGTTTCCCACTTTAATTTTTTAATTTCATTTAGAATACTCTTAATTTTAGTTTTCATTTTTTCCTTTTTCATAGAGTCATGTTGAGATATTATCAAACAAAAAGTGATGAAGAGGAATCATCTTCATTAAATTCCAATGATCCTTTAACAAATATTCCCTTAGAAAAGATATCATTGAGCGAACCTTCAAAAAAAAAAAAAAAATATTGTGTGGAATCCAAGTTACCTGAACTTTTACTTAATCCAGTTTCTATACAATCATTAAGTACAAAAGAGTCTTCATAAAAAATTATACAGAATTCAACGTACTTAAACTTCCCTTTGATCCAGGAAAGCGACCCAAGATTGCAAAATATGATCCTAACAAGCGACCCAAGATTGCAAAATATGACCCTAACATTCGTGAAATAATTCACAGAAAAAACTACTTTAATGGTGCTTGCCAACCTCGTAGACATGAATTTCCACAAAGAAATTTTAATGGCAAGTTAAGAAGATTCGATCTTTCTCGGTTTGATGAATTTAAGTGGTTGGAGTATATATCATATCAAAAAATTCTGCATTTTACCTTTATTGTTATCTTTTTAAGAATGAGTGTAGGAATTAAAGGGGTGGTGATGTATTTGTTAGTGAAGGTTTTAGGGATTGGAAGAAAAAAGATAAGCTTTGCAAGCATGAGGGGGGAGTTAATAAAGCTTATAGACAATCTTGGAGTAAATGTCAAGATTTGATGATTCAGAAACCACATATTGACTCTAATTTTGCAAGAATGACAGAGAAGTTAGAATTGATTATATAGTTTGACTTAATGCATCAATTGAGTGCATTAGATTCCTTTTAAAATAGGGACTTCTGTTTCATGTACATAATGAATATGATGGTTCAAACAACAAAGGAAATTTTCTATAGCTTCTAAAATTTCTAACAAATCATAACAAGGAGGTGAGAAAAGTTTCACTTAAGAATGCTCCTGAAAATTTTAAGATAATAGCGCTTACAATTCAGAAGGATATTATTAGAGCTTGTATATTTGAAACAACCAATGCTTTACTTTAAAAGCTTGGTAATGGATTGTTTTCTGTTCTCCTTGATGAATCTCGTGATGTGTGTCAACAAAGGAGCAAATGGTTGTTGTTTTGAGATTTGTAGACAAAAGAAAGTGTGTTGTTGAGCGTGTTTTAGGGTTGAAACATGTCATTAGCACAACTGCTTAGTCACTTAAAAAGGCACTGAAGAGTTATTATCTGCACACGAATTAAGCATGTTTATGTTATGTGAGCAAGGTTATGATGAGGCAAGTAATATGTAAGGTGAATTTAATGGATTGAAAACTCTTATCTTGAAAGAAAATGAGTGTGTGTATGTGCTCACCAACTTCAGCTAGCTCTTGTAGCAGTGGCTAAGAACCATCATCTTAGTGCTACATCTTCCTTTTGATTTCTAATATTATTAATGTGGTTGGATCCTTGTGTAAGCGTCGTGATGCTTTACAAGAGAAACAAGTTGCAAGAATTATTGAGAGCTTAGAAAATGAAAAAATCATAAATGAGGAAGGCTTGAATCAAGAAAATACTCTTATTCGGCCTAGTGATACACACTAGAGATTGCATTATGGGACTCTTATGAGCTTGCTTAACATGTTTTCCTTTGTAATTGATGTGCTTGATGTGATTGTGGAGGAGGGAACAAATTCAGATCAAAAAGCTGAAGCATTACGTTTATTAAAAGAGATGCAATCCTTTAATTTTGTGATCGCTTTTTATTTGATGACATCAATACTAGGAATAACAAATGATTTTTCTCAAGCACTATAACGAAAAGATCAAGATATCAGAAACACCATTATATTAGTTGACCTTTCGAAGAAAAGACTTCAAGAGATGAAGGATAATGGATGAAGTTCTTTGCTGGAAGATGTTTTCCTTTTTGTATGAATCATCATATTAGTATTCATAGTATGGATGATTTGCATGTAGTTCAAGGAAGATCACATCGTAAAGCTGAAGAAATGACATACTTTCATCACTACCATATCGAATTATTCAATACTATCATAGATATGCAACTTCAAGAGCTAAATAGTAGATTTAGTAAGGTAAGCACTAAGTTAATGCTTTGTGTTGCAAGACTAAATCCATCCGATTCATTTGCTGCTTTTGACTAGCAAAAGGTTATTCAATTAGCTCAATTTTTCCTAAAGACTATTGGTACTTCCGGATTAACTTGAAAATTTATTATAGATATGTGCTTGAATGTTGAGCTTTTAGATTTAAGGAGACTTAGTGACATAACTCAAAAGATGGTTGAAACTAGAAGAGACGTGGCATACCCATTAGTCTACAAGATTCTAACTTTGATCTTAACTTTGCCTACTGCAACTGCTATAGTAGAGAGGACATTTTCTGCTATGAAGATAATAAAGAATTGACTTGACAACTGAATGGGTGATGAGTAGATGAATGATTGTTTGATTATGTATATTGAAAGGGATACATTTCGTAGTTTGTCAAATGAATCTATTATAGATTATTTTCGGAATATGAAAAATCGTAAAGATCAATTGTGAGTCAAATTTTACAATCAAGAACAATGTTTAACTTTTCTGTTATTTACTTTTGAATTCTAATCCAAAGTATGTTTTTTTTTTAATTTATATGTATTATGCCCCCCTTAATAAAAATCCTAGATCCGTCCCTGTTTAGCTTAGACAGGGATTCTTATAGTAGTGGACAGGGAAGTGATTGGGGTGCTCACCATTTCTAATGCATTAAAGCCTGGTGCTAGTGAAGTCATTTCCATTATTAAGTAGATGGAACATGGTATTAAAAAATGCCGTTTCATAATAGTGATCGAACCCCTCTGAGACTATTAAGGTCATGTTACATAGCGTGAAGCGACAATCACACCATAACGTGCAAACACACTATAATGGCACGTTATGATGCTGTAACAACTGTTACAGACAAATTTTTCATAAAGAAACCAAAAAAACACAAAATTTGGGGAAAAAAAAGTTTGATTTGAAACCCTAGATCTTTCAACAGAAATCGAAAAAGAAAAACCTTAATTTTTAAACAAAACTTCAAACCAAAATTTGAAAATAAAGAAACACCTGAAATTGATTTAGGATTTTTCTTCAAACCCTATTTTCTTACATAGACGAATCAAGCAAACTCCAAAAAAAAAAAAAAAAAAACTAAAAAAAATGGTTGATTTGAAATCTTTGATCTTTCAACAGAGATTTGAAAAGAAAAAGGTTAAATTTTTAACAAAATTTTGAACACCAATCCCAAAATGAAGAAGCACCTAAAGATTTGGGCGACGACCATAGATTTTTCTTCAAACCATATTTTCTTTCTCATATTTTTCTTATCTTCTCCCCTCTTCTACTCGGTGGGTAATTATTACAAAAAATTTTGAAACAAATTTTAAAAGAGAAAGAATCTGAGAACGGAAGGTCTGGAGAAAAAGTACAGAGAACGAAGAGTTTAAGAAAAAAAATCGAGAAGCTGAAGGAACTACATTAATTGTTTTGGGGCGATGGGGGTGGTTCCCGACTCTTGTGTCCATCAGCGCATTAAGGATATGTTTGGTACATAGGAATGGAATGGAATCCATTTTTACTTTAACCTATTCTCATATTTGGCATCCAAATGTTAAGCTAGAATACTATTCCATAGGAATAGTCATTCCCACATGAAGTGACAAAAGGCATTCCACAATTTAAGTGATGGAATAGCTATTCCATTGCATTCAAAATTTGATCCAAAAATTTTAAAAGTAAATATAAAAAAACCAACTCTTTTGTAAGAAAATTTTTTCTCAATTATTTTCTTGGGTTCTAAAATGACCATTTTACCATTTGTCATTATTTTCGAACTACGTCTGAACTCGAGCTGTAAAATGATTATTTTACACCTAGGTCAGTTTTTTTTTAAATTCATATTTCGTGCTTTTAAAATGTTAATAAAATATTTTTTTCTATTATTTAATAACTAAAAAAATTTTGATTCCATCCAAACTCGGGTTGTAAAATAACCATTTTACCTTTGGATTCGTTTTTTACTCAAATTTGCATTTTGGACTTCCCAAAAGGTTAAGAAAAAATATTTATTGATAGTTTTCTTGATAGTTAATAAATTTCCATCTCAATCCGAACTCAACTTATACAATGAAAATTTTATCCTTGGTTTATTTTTTATCCAAATTAATAGTTTAAGTTTTCCAAAAGGCTAAGAAAAAAAATTTTTGATATATTTTTCAATTTAGACAAATTTTAGGCAAATCTAAATTTAAACTATAAAATGACTATTTTATTCCTGGGCCCTTTTTTAGTAAAATTTGTATTTTAGGCATCCTAAAAGATTAAAAAATATTTATTAACACATTTTTTAATAGTAAAAAAAAATTAGTCCAATTTGAACTTGAATTTTAAAATGACCGTTTTACCCCTAGACTTTTTTTTTACTCAAATTCAAAATAAATTCTATTTTTATAGTTTTTAAAAAATTAGTATTGATAATTTTTATTATATTTAAAATATGTAATAATAGTATGAAATTTTAAATGTCTATTCCATTCCCATTATTTTATTCCATTCCATTCCTACTTGCATTTCATTCTCATCTTTTATTTTATACTATTCTCTTTCATTCCCACGTACCAAACATAGCCTAAGTGTTATCGGAAACTGAATTTTACTACATTGATGTTAGTATAATATTTAAGTAGAATGTATTACATTTTAGCACATTAAATTATATTTAATTATAATTAAAAATTTATATTAAAATATTATGTAATCTATATTAATTATTTTAGAAGTTATTAATTAAGAATTATTAATATACTAAATAATATCAATCAAACAATATATATTAAAAATTATTAATTAAGTATAATTATTATACAATAATATAGTAAAAAAGTTAATCTAATATAACTAATAATATCATTATATTAATATTTAATTATTTATATTTGTTAGATTAAAATTATTAATTAAACATAATTATTATACCATAATATTTTAAAAAACCTTAGTTATATTAAAAATTATATTAAATTATAGTTGTACAAATTTAGTTTAATATAATTTTATTAATCCTTATTAATGAGGCATAATTGCTATATCATAATATATCAACAAAAATATCATTTAAATATAATTATAATAACATATTATATAATTTATATTTGTTATATTTAACATTATTTATTAAATATTTTGTTAATCAATTAATTTAATTTATGACTTTAGCTATAAAAAATATAACACTAGATATTTATATTCTAATGATACAAAATAATAAAATAATATAATATTAAATTTTATTTTGTAGGGTAACAATGTCACCTTAATTAAATATTGAGAATGATGGTAATAATACTACTTCTAGTGGTAGTAGTGGCACTTTTGGAATTAATCTCAATGATATTAGTCTAAAATTTGCAATACCCATTGACATTAGGTAGGACGCAAAATGTAAATTTTATGAAAAAATTATTAAACAGGGTATTATGCATGTCAAGGAATATGTGGATATATTTATATATTTTAATTATTAAAACATTAAAAACTACCTAATTTAACTAAATTATGAATTTGAAAAAAAAAATCACGCCTTCAATTTTCTTTTTCGTTATACAACATCCGTTACACTCTGCTTTTGTATTATCGCGACAAATATTGTTACGATACGTATTACTACTTTTTAAAACCATGCTATGAAAATCAGTACTATAATGTTGACCAATGACAATTGAGTAACGGTCAATTCAATTGCCAAGGAAGTGGAAATTGACACTCTAATTGCAGTAGCCAAGCCTGAACAGAAAGCCATCCAAGTGAAGGAATTACACGTAGCAATTTCAATAGTTCTTTTTGTTAGGTTTTTCACATCAGTTGTAAAAGGAATTGACAGGAAATATACAAATATGAGAAAACCTCACCTATAAGTTAGTTTTTTGGAATTGATACAGTCCAGAAACCAGTGGCAGAGCCACGTTAAGGACTTGCCCCCCTTAGTTTTGGATACAAAATTACAAAAATACTTTTGGTAATTTAGGTTTATTGAAAAAAATAAATTAATTCAAAATTATAGTATATTGACCGTATTAAAAAACTAATATTAATTCAAAATTGTTTAACATAAAATGAGTTTACAAAAATCAAACCCAAGTATTTTTTTTGTGAAATAAAATATACTTTATTGAATATTTTTATGCATAATATCAAAAAAATATAATATATAAAATACTAAATTCTATAATTAATGAAAACTTAATATTATTTACATTTTTTGTAGTAACGAGAGACATCCCTATAATCCCAGATGCTGCTAAAAGAATCAGTTGAACCGTTAAATTCCAAAAAGTATATTTATCAGTTAAATGTCCAAAAATAATTTTATCTTTCCCAAAAGTGATATTATTTCTCTCCTACTCTTAACCCCAATATAATTTGTTATCTTTATCTTAGGTGCTCGGTGTCCCCGTTACTAAAAATTTTAGATCCATCGCTCCCCAAAACTACCCATCACCGATATCAAAGTTTAAGTCTTACCATCAATCTCAACTGAAAGAAAATAGTAGATTGTTAGGTATAGACAGATAGTTAGTATATAACTTTTGGGATTTAGATAAATTAAGTACACTCATCAATTTCTATGCAATATTTTTTCAGTGCATGAATCTTCATGTGAATCAACACCGTTGGTGGAGACTAATGGTTAGTATATAAATAACTTTTGGGGTTGAGATAAATTAATTACACCCATCAATTTCTTGACAATATTTTTTCAGTGCATAAATCTTCGTGTGAATCAACGCCGTTACAGTAAGAATTTGATCTGCAGGCTTCAGCATATGTTGTCGCCGTGGTGGGAGATAGAATCGACGACTCACCGGCGCTGGTGGCAGCGGACGTTGGAATGGCAATCGGCGCCGGAACAGACATTGCTATTGAGGCAGCTGACATGAAGAGCAACTTGGAGGCTGTGATCACTGCCATTGATCTTTCCAGAAAAACCTTTTCCCGAATACGCCTGGACTACATTTGGGCTCTGGGTTATAATCTCCTCGGCATCCCGGTTGCCGCCGGAGCACTTTTTCCATCCACCGGGTTCAGATTACCACCGTGGCTTGCCGGAGCTGCCAAGGCTACCTCCTCTGTGTGTTGTTTGCTGCTCTCTCCTGCTGAAGAATTACAAGAGACCCAAAAGGCTGGACAACCCTGAGATAAGAGGAATGACAATAGAATGAAAGAATTGATTCGGTTTTTTTTTTTTATAAAAAATCAATAATATATATATATATACACACACAATTATTATGCCTGTGTGAAAGCTTCTTTGGAATAAATTCACATACATGTGAATAGAACGAGGTTAGCTTGCTGCATATTCCATCTGATGTGCACCAGATTGTACAATTGATATCTTCTCAGCATTCTTCAATCTATCTTATTCCTTCGAAGTCCAATACATTTGCTATACATCCCATCTGACGTAATCGATATTCTTCTCAGTATTCATCCTTAAGAGATAATCTTAAGAGAATAAAGTACATCAAAATTGTCAAAGATATAATGTATAAAGCCAAATGCCAATTTGCATTCAAATCTACGAATCGGTTCCAAGTGGTTTGATTGAAGTCTCTAAAAGCTCGAACAAGACGGACAAATTAAGCTAAAAAAAATATACCCGCACTAAAGCTTCTAGACCGCACATAAATTCCGGTTCTATGTAATAATTTTATCGAGGGGAAGGCTTTGATGACAGTTAATTCCTTCATCCTAATACCGTCATTACGTTAAAGATGCAAACAAACCATATTGGGGAACCATATAATTGGTGGATGGTTAATTTAATTTAACTAAATGAGTAAAAGATGCCCAACTATTGTCAAGAATCATAGTTGCTTTGGTAATAGTAGCAACAGCTGACTCGTAAAGTTAAGTAGTCTGCGAATGATAATTTTACTAGATTACCAAACTATTTTAAGTGATAATTCAACTAGTAAGAGATTAGATTTATTTTCCATTAATCACTAATTTAAATCTCCTTAATACTTATTTGATCGTTATTCTGGAGTTCAGAAATCAATGACGTTGTATATAAATTGATCCAATCACCTCAACTTATCTTTTTGTTATTATTAATTTATAAATTTATATATAACACTTAAATTTAATGCATTTTTATAAATATTAATTTGTTAAAAAATTAATAGTTATAATTATCTCTTCAAATTAAATATATTATTAAAAATATTAAAATTAAATAAGATGAAACACGTGCTTGCACGTGTTCCATTTAGTATATATAAAGAGAGAGAGTGAGAGAGAAGTGGTGGTAACTGGGGGATGGCGGCGAAGTTTCTGTCACCAACGTGTGTTCGGAATGAGAGCGGCTATGGAAACTTATCGCCGAGACCGCACTACCCGTCAATGCCCAAGTATCCGAAAGGGGTGTCGGAGAAGAACGTGGAGGGATCGGAGGCCAAGGCCTTGTTCTCCGTCGTCGGAATGACCTGCTCTGCCTGCGCCGGCTCAGTGGAGAAGGCCGTCAAGCGCCTTCCCGGAATCAAACAGGCCGTCGTTGATGTCCTAAACGACAGAGCCCAGGTCATGTTTTATCCTAGTTTCGTCAATGTAAGTCGATACATACATATATATACTATATATAATCCAGCTCCTCATACATAGAATAAATATTTCACAAATATATATACTTGTTATTCATGGCTATGGTAACTTTTTGGATGTCCAAAATGTTTCCAAAAAAAATCAAAAGACAAATAATAAAATAATTTTTAATTTTTTAACTAAATTTCAAAACATGTCATTGTTATAGTAATTTTTAATTTTTTTAACTTTTTTAAAACTCTAAAAACTAACTAAACATTGAAATTAAAATTTTAATTTTCTTTAATTAAATTTCGTTACATGTTAGTTTTGTAATAGTTTTTAATTTTTTTTTAATTTTTTTGAAACTCCAAAAACTAGCTAGCGATAAAGTAAATATTAAAATTAAGTTTTAGCCAAGTCTATTAATCTAATTAAGTTGATACGTATTCTCGTTTATACACTGATACACATTCAAGAACAAATGTCTTGATAATTATACGCATTAATTTTGATTTTATTTGAAGTTAATTGATTTGTCCGTCTAACCGGTTGTTAATGTGACCTACCAAAAGTTATATTGATTTTTAACATAGAATGGAATTAGTTACTTATATTTAATATTTTTTTTAAATATAAAACATAAGATTTTGGACGGGAGACAAAGACCCCTATAATTTCCACATAACTCCGTCCTTGGTGAAAGTTGAAAATTGGGAATAAAAATGCTTAATATCTATATAATAAGGCAAATTAGATGATTTGATAGTTGTTTTACGTGTCAAAACTTTGTCACGGTGGAATGGCTCGGTTTTGGGAATTGTTAGTCTGGGTTGGGCTACCTTTCCCATTTGAACTTTATAGCACCTCCAGCAAGTAAAATCATGCACGATTTTCAAATGCTTAAGGTATCTATATGTGTTTGCGTGTGTGGATTTGTATATTATATTTTGTAAAATTTTTAGAATGTGCCACAAATAATTTTTGTCTCAAATTTTGTAACATTAATTATTTTAAATAAATAAAGAATTAAGCTTTTTTTAACATTTGTTCTATATCATCAAAATTTCATCATTGTTAGATTAACAATCATTGATCCACGTGAAACTCAAGTCAATAAATATAGATTGATAGTTCCGACTATTGTAACTTTTCCTTTCTACCTATGTTGTCTACAAATATCATTTATATCTGTAGCTCATTAATCTGACATTTGTATATTTTCAACCATTAGATTTATTCAATGTCAGGATTATTTTTTTCTCTTTCCACTTTGATTGTCTTTTAAAAAACATATGTAAAATTAAAGTTTCTATAAAAATTTCTTAAAAATTAAACATTTAAATTAAAATTTCATTTTTAGTATGCTTAAAATTTAAAATTTAAATACATATACGTATATATTATTTGTATCATTTATATAATAAGTAAACTTAAAATTTTGAACTTGAGATATTTTCAACTGTTGAATTTACTCAATGGTTAGGATTATTTTTTTCTTCTCCCTCACTTTTCCCATATTGATTTTGGATTTTTTTATATAAAAGATTTTCAATTAATATTTTAAAAAATGTGATAATATTTGTAATAAATAATAAAATTTTATATTTTTATTAAATGGCTGTATGGATACCTTATTCTGTTTTGATTAATGATATTTCTTTTCATAAGTTATTTTTACATTTTTTCATGCAAGTTTACTTTATAAATTTAAATTTGAGTTATTTATAAATTAAATCATATTTCTGCACATTTAGGTTACTAGTATATATAGGGTTTTCAAAGTGAATTTTTTTTTCTATTTATTACAATTTCATCCCTTTACTTATTTTGGCGTATTTCTTTCCAACTGATATTTCTAGTTATTTACTTCAATTTTCACCTAAATTTAAAACTAAATCTGCTATTTCCTGGTTTGGTTGTTAATTGGCATTGGTTGAACTCCAGAGGGATATATAATTACGTGTGCATGCACATAGATATGTTAGTGAATAATACATGCCTACGGCACTCATTAATTAAAATTAAATATAATCAAATTTTTCAATTTAAATTTAAAATTAGAATTTAAAAAAAAAAAGAACACCCCTCCAAGACTAGTTTTATTCAAATATTTATAAAAAAAATAAAATAAAATGATGAATATAGAAAGTACCGTATATGATTTAATAACAAATTTTTAATTGGTTTTATAACAATAATTCAAATAAAAATATTATTATTAGTCATATGTGTTTTATAAAACAAAACAAATATAGTAAATGTGACTAACTTAGATTTAAAATTGTAATTTTAAAAGATAATTACTCTTGAGTTTAATTAGAATTCGATATTTTTGTACTTTTAAATCTAAAAATACTAAGAGTTATGTTATAAGAAAAATAATCTAACTATTATTTAAGTTTTTTTATTTGTATTATTTATTTTAACTCCATTTTTTATCTACATTTTTAATTTAAGTACTAACGTAATTGAAATATATAAATTTAACAATTATATTAAAATTTTAAGTAAGAGAATCTCCTTTTGGAACCTACAACTCAGTCAAGTTTTTTTCAGAATCCAAAAAAGTATGTCCCATTTCAAAACTCATGAGTTTTTCTATATTTATTATTTATTAAAATCATATGTCACAATTCTAGGGTTTTTATAGGCAAAAGAAAAGATGAAATTAGTGTATTTTCGTGAAGTGTGATAAAGAAACAAAAGTTTTGTGAATGTAAAATATCTCAATTATTTGTTGAAAAATAAAACTTAATCTTAGTTGTTGAATTTTAGTTTGTGAAAGGGATATTTTCAAAGCTAGCCTGTTTTACTATGTAGATAGTCAAACTTACCAACTTAAATTTAGAAAAAAAAATTAATCCCCCCAAGACTAAATTTATTCAAATATTTATAATATACGAGTAAAAACGTAAAATGATGAATATAAAGAGTGTCACGTAGGATTTGATAATAAAATTTTAATTAATTTTATAAAAGTAACTCAAATAAAAAATAGTATTGTTAATTATATGTGCTTTATAAAATAAAATAAATATAGTAAATGTGACTTAGTTAAATCTAAAAACAAAATTAGAAAAATAACTACATTGGAGCCTAATTAATATTCAATATTTTTTTTGTACTTTTAGATTTTAAAAATACAAAGAATTGTTACTACAAGAAAAATAATTTAATTATTATTTAAGCTTTTTTATTTGTGTTTTTTAATTCAATTCCATTTTTTATTTGTATTTTTAATTTAATTACTAATATAATTGAAATATATAAATTTAACAATCATTTTAAATTTTTAAATAAGTGGGTCCCATTTAAAACCCATGAGTAAGGAAATTCCTTTTCAGAACCAAAAAAAGTAGGTTACTTTTCAGTTGTCATGAGTTTTTTATATTTGTTATTTATTAAAATCACATACTATAATTCTAGTGTTTTTATAGGCAAAACAAAAGATAAAGTTATTGTGGTTTAGCGATGTAGGATAAAGAAACATTGTGAATGTAAAAGATTTCAGTCGTTCATTGAAAAATAAAACTCAATCTCAGCTCTTAGATCTTAATTTGTAGGAAGAATATTTTCAAAAATCGTTATGTTTTATTATATAGATCTTAATCTCTAGTTCGTTAAATCCAGAAACTAACTGTATCTAACTACAAGCAACTTGTTCGCTTATTATGGAACCAGAAAGAATTAAGGTTGAGACTTGACCATATTTCTTTCTAGAACATTTCTATTCTTTATTTATGTTGCGGTGCATTAATATTAATTTGTAGATCTGAAATAAAAGAATTTGAGGCTAATATAAGAGTGGACATGATTCTTAATGATGGATTTAAGTGATTTTTGACTTCAAATTGAAAGTGCGGACATGAGATATCATGATGAATTTAAGAAGATGTAAAATGATTATGAAAAATTAGTTCTTAAAAGTTCTTAATTGGTATTAATGGTTCAACTTGTACAATAATGAAACACTTATCAATTTAGGTATAGTAGTCATAATCATTATATAAATGTATTAAAAAAGCCCAGTAATACATAAGAGTAGAGGTCTCGACCAGTAACACATAAGAGTAGGAGTCTCAACTTTAAAACCTAACCCATCTAACCCAATAATACATAAGTGTAGGGGTCTCGGTCTTAAAACCTATCTAACCCAATAACATATAAGAGTAGGGGTCTCGACCTTAAAACCTAAATATTAAGGTTGAGATTCCTACTTTTATATGTTATTGAGGCTTTTTTGATATGGTATCAAAGCGATTTTTAAATTGGATCTTATCATAATTCACGCTTTGCCTATATTCATGTAAGCCAATGTGAGGAAGACTGTTAGAAATTGTTCCACATTGGCCCATCAAAAAAATTACATCTCCCATATAAGAGATGGATTTTCCTTACTTTAACACGGGTTTTAATGTTAAGGCTCTTATCCTTTACGCTGTTAGAAGTTGTTCCATATCGGTCCATCAAAAAAATTATATCTCCCATGTAAGAGAAATTAAAACTCCTATATAAGAGATGGATAGAGATGGACTCCCTCGTTGGGTTATTAGAAGTTGTCCCACATCTTTTTTAAAAAATATATATATTTCAAAAATATTCCCTATTGAGAAGGCATTTTGGCTTTTGTATAGAATGTTGCTAGTGTGGAGCAAATTGAACTATGAGAATTTATTATTCTTCCCTAGGAGGAAACAATTAGAGAGACCATTGAAGATGTTGGATTTCAGGCGAGATTGGTTGAGGGTGATCAGATGAATGAGAAATCTAGTACTCATATATGTCGAATACAGATAAAGGGCATGACTTGTACTTCTTGTTCTACGACTGTTGAATCTGCTTTACAAGTTCTATCAGGCGTACAAAAAGCCCAAGTTGCATTGGCGACGGAAGAAGCAGAAGTTCATTACGATCCAAAGGTTGTCAACTATGGTCAGCTAATAAAAGCTATGGACGAAACTGGGTTTGAAGCCACATTGATTAGCACAGGGGAAGAGAGGAGCAAAATACAGTTAAAAGTTGAAGGACTGCGAACTTCTAATTCGATGAGAATGATTGAGAATTCTCTACAAGCACTTCCTGGCGTTCAAGGCATAGATATTGACCTCCAACTAAAAATGTTCTCTCTTTCTTACAAACCAGATTTGACAGGGCCCAGAGATTTCATACAAGTTATTGAGTCCACTGGTTCAGGACGATTCAAAGCGACGATATTCCATGGAGGAGGAGGAAGAGAAGCCATTAGACAGGAAGAAATCAACCAGTACTACAGATCCTTCCTGTGGAGCTTGGTGTTTACAATTCCAGTTTTCTTAACCTCCATGGTCTTTATCCATGTCCCTGGACTTAAGCATCTATTGGGTGCTAAAATTGTGAACATGCTCCATGTTGGAGAGATTTTAAGGTGGGTATTATCTACTCCTGTTCAGTTCGTCATTGGCCGGAGATTTTACATTGGTTCTTACAAAGCATTGTGCCGTGGTTCTGCCAACATGGATGTTTTAATTGCCTTGGGAACAAATGCGGCCTACTTCTATTCATTCTACTCGGTGATAAGAGCTGCTGCTTCTCCAAATTTCGAGTCCACGGATTTCTTTGAGACTAGCGCGATGCTCATTTCCTTTATTCTGCTCGGGAAGTACTTGGAGGTTTTGGCCAAGGGAAAGACATCCGAGGCCATTGCGAAACTCATGGACTTGGCTCCTGAGACAGCAATCCTGTTAACCCGTGATAATGAGGGAAATGTAGTGCGCGAAGAAGAGATTGATAGTCGGTTGATACAAAAGAACGATGTGATTAAAATTATCCCCGGTGCAAAAGTGGCTTCGGATGGCTTTGTCATCTGGGGGCAAAGCTATGTAAATGAGAGCATGATTACAGGGGAAGCCCAGCCGGTGGCGAAGAGGAAGGGCGATGGGGTGATTGGTGGCACTGTGAATGAGAATGGTGTATTGCATATTCAAGCAACTCGGGTTGGGTCAGAGAGTGCTCTTGCTCAAATTGTCCGGCTTGTTGAATCAGCGCAGATGGCTAAAGCTCCAGTGCAGAAGTTTGCTGATCGCATTTCCAAATATTTTGTGCCTCTTGTAAGTGATGAGTACTTCTCTTTTTCCTTTTCCTCATGAATGATAGTTCTTGGCCTTTGTTGAAGATTTACTATTTTTTTTTTTTTTTAAAGGTTATAATTCTATCCTTGTCCACTTGGCTTGCCTGGTTTTTGGCTGGGAAGTTTGGTGGGTACCCAAAAGCTTGGATACCTTCTTCCATGGATGGGTTTCAGTTTGCACTTCAGTTTGGTATCTCTGTCATGGTGATTGCCTGCCCTTGTGCTCTAGGCTTGGCAACACCCACTGCTGTAATGGTTGGCACTGGAGTCGGTGCTTCTCAGGGTGTCCTAATTAAAGGGGGGCAAGCACTAGAAAGTGCACATAAGGTCAGCATGAGAAATCAACCTTGTCCGCTTCTACTTTTGGTCGCACTCCAAAAATTTTAATCCCATATTGATTTATCTTAAAACACATACACATGTCAATCCATTTGCCAATTGGGAAGTAAGTCTAATTTATTTAAACAATAATAACTAGTCTAATTTATTTAAACAATAATAACGAGACTAATAATAATAGTAAAAAAATTTACTTATAAATTAATTAAGTGAGCATAATTGGGCCGGCTTGGGATTTTTAAATTAAGATAGAGCCGGGCTTGGACAACCATGCTGTATATTACCATCTACCATTGTCCTCCTTTAGCACAAAACACGATAATAATTATTTTTTTCCCCGGCAAGTGTTAATAAAATCTAATTTACTTTAGCAATAGCAAAACTCGAATTGAATGTTTTGCTGTGCTGTAGGTGAACTGTATTGTCTTCGACAAAACTGGAACTCTCACCATTGGCAAGCCAGTGGTTGTTAGCACTAGGCTTTTGAAGACTATGGTATTGCAAGAATTCTATGAACTAGTTGCTGCGGCTGAGGTAATTCTTTTTTCTTTTTTTTCTTTTTTTTTTCCCCCTTTTTTATAATGGAAGCAAAAAATGACCAGTGAAAGGATGGTATCAGGTGAACAGTGAGCATCCCTTGGCCAAGGCCATAGTTGATTATGCAAAGAAATTCCGAGAAGACGAAGAGAATCCCGCATGGCCAGAAGCCCGAGACTTCGAATCCATTACTGGCCATGGAGTGAAGGCCATTGTTCGGAGCAAGGAAATGATTGTGGGAAACAAAAGCTTGATGTTGGATGAAAACATTGCCATTCCAGTCGATGCTGAAGAAATACTAGCTGAAACCGAAGGCTTGGCTCAGACGGGGATTCTAGTAGCCGTAGACAAGGAGCTGATCGGAGTGCTTGCCATTTCTGATCCATTAAAGCGTAGTGCTAGAGATGTCATTTCCATTATCAAGTCTATGGAAGTTAGAACTATAATGGTGACCGGTGACAATTGGGGAACGGCCAATTCAATTGCCAAGGAAGTGGGAATTGACACTGTAATTGCAGAAGCCAAGCCCGAACAAAAGGCACTCCAAGTGAAGGAATTGCAGGTAGCAATTTCAATAGTTCTTTTTGTTGGGTTTTCCCATGTTGGTTGTGAAATGCTCACTTTATGAGTTAACTTTTAAGATTGAGATAAATCCAAAACCACCTATTATTAGTATCAGAATTTAGATTTATTCTATCAATCTCAGATCCCCGAGAGAAACAGGTGGCCTGATATATGAATAGAGAGATTGTTAGAGTGGAGGCTAGTAGTGATTAATATATAAGTATCTTTTGGGGTTGAGTTAGGTTTAAGACCACCTATCAATTTCTAAAATATTTTTTCAGTGCATGCATGATCTTCTTGTGAATCAACGCCGTTACTGTACGAGTTTGATCTGCAGACTTCAGGCTATGTCGTGGCCATGGTGGGAGATGGAATCAACGACTCACCGGCGCTGGTAGCAGCAGATGTTGGAATGGCAATCGGTGCCGGAACAGACATTGCCATTGAAGCAGCTGACATTGTTCTCATGAAGAGCAACTTGGAGGACGTGATCACTGCCATTGATCTCTCGAGAAAGACCTTTTCCCGAATACGTCTGAACTACATTTGGGCTCTGGGTTATAATCTTCTCGGCATCCCGATCGCCGCCGGAGCGCTTTTTCCATACACCGGGTTCCGATTACCACCGTGGATTGCCGGAGCTGCGATGGCTGCCTCTTCGGTGAGTGTTGTTTGCTGCTCTCTCCTGCTGAAGAATTACAGAAGACCTAAAAGGCTGGACAACCTTGAGATAGGAGGAATAACAATTGAATGAAAAATAGTGTGAAAAGAATTTAGTCCGTTTATATATATATTTGTGTCTCTGTGAATTCTTGCTTGAAATAAATTCAAAGACAACATGATTTAAATAGAGTGAGGTTTACTTGCCATATATTCCATCTGATGTGCACCAGATTGTACAATTGATATCTTCTCAGTATTCTTCCATCTATCTTACTCCTTATAAGCCCAAAACACCTGATGTGCACCGCACCTGATGTGCACCGGATTGCACAATTGGTATTCTTCTCAGTATATTTTTCATATGTCTCATTCCTTAAAAGTCATTTTGGAGCTACAATATCTTTTGCGCAAGCAATGACAGCTTTCACGGTGAGGTGGGTTGGTTAGATCATCTTTAAAAGATAATCTTAGAGAATAAAGTACATCAAAATTGTCAAAGGTATATATATCTTTCTTGGAGACAAAAACACAGAGAATTGGGTATAAAGCCAAATGCCAATTTGCTTTAACATATACGAATCGGTTCCAATTGGTTTCAATGAAGTCTCTAAAAGATTGAACAAGATGGACAAATGAAGCTCAAAAATTATACTCCTACTAAAGCTTCTGGGCCGCACATAAATTCCTGATCTATGGACTAATTTTATCGAGGGGAAGAATTTGATGACAGTTAATACCTTCATCCTAATCCCATCATTACTTTAAGGGTGTGTTTGATTGGAGGGATTGGATGATGGGGTATAAGTACTATCATGGATAATATATGAGATTGGATATAACATGGGATTAATTTTTTATGTAAGACTATTTTTTTGGTGTTTGGTTGGTAGGATATAAAATGGGATAAAAGTTATGGTTTGACATGTGATGTGACAGGAAATAATTTTGAGCCTTTAGATTTTGGAGGGAAACAAATCCAGAGATGGGGGATGAGTAATACCACATCTCCCATGGTATTACTCATCTCCCGTTTTGGGAGATATGAAATCCAGTCCGGAGTTCTAATACTGCGAACCAAACACGAGACTAAAGTCAACTTGATAAAAAATGATGGACTATTAGTCCAATCCCCTATTTTATCCTGCAAACAAACATGGCCTAAATATGCAAACAAATCATGTTGGGAAATCATATAATTGTTGCATGGTTAGTTTAATTTAACTAAATGAGTAAGTTGCCCAACTATTGTTAAGAGCCACAGTTGCTTTGGTAGCAAGCGGACTCGTAAAGTTAACTCAGTAGCCTAGGAATGTAATTTTACCAGATTACCAAACCATCTTAAGTGATAAGCCAATTAGCAAGACATTAGATTTATTCTTCATTGATCACTAATTCAAATTTTCTCAGGACCATTGGTGGTCTTATCTAATTGTTAACCCTAATATCCAAGTATCAGTTGCAGTGTACACAAGTTGGCCTAGACAACTTGGATATTTAAAATAAATAATAATAAATAAATAACTAATTAAAATTTAAAAGGACGTGGGACCCATCCAGTCTCCACAAGTGTATAGCACTGCTGTTTATAAACTAATGCTGGGGCAATTGTATCTGAGATGAAAGCATTCAATGTTATAATCAACATCTGCTTTCCAACCCCACAACTCCAAAAATATGTGACAAGAGTGTACGTATATTCATTTATATTGATTTAAATGTAATGAAGAAATACGATGAAAAGGAAAAAGAGGTGGGGGTGGGGGGTATCGGGGACTGTATAAACAAAGAAGCTTTTTCTTTTTTGTTGCTTCGAAAGATAAAAGTGGTATATAATTGATTTTTTTTTGGGGGGGGGGGGGCTTATAATTAATTAAAAGCTGAGACTAAAATGTTCTTTGATTGAGAGGAGAAGAAGAAGAAGAAGAAGAAGAAGAAGACATATGGAAGAATCAGAGGCAAAGGATTTGTTGCTATCAGTGATGGGAATGACATGCTCAGCTTGTGGTGGTTCGGTTGAGAGGGCCATCAAGGGGCTACCAGGGATCAAAGCTGCCCAGGTTGATGTCTTGAACAATAGAGCACATGTCATCTTCGCCCCCAGTCTTGTTACCGTAAGTTTAACTGATACAAATATATAAATAATCCTCATAAATACAAGTGTCACTTTTATTTTTATGTGTTTGCTAGCAATGCTTTTTTTGACTTTTATATGACTTATGATTGGAATTTTCTTGCTCTCAGCTAATGAACTAGAGATAAACTTGTTAGATTTTCTTACTTTCGGATGACGTCAATTCAAACAAGTTTGAATATCTCTTTTTTTTTTTTTTTTTCCCTTTTTACTGAGAGAATGGTGTTGATGTGGAAATGTTTGAGGATATGCTCTTAATGAAGACAAAAAATGAGAGTGCGTTTTCATTCAATTTGGGACAGAAAAAGTACCATCATATTACATTTTCATGTTTCTTTAGGTTTCATCTTCAGCTAGAGTGCAACATCAGTGCTTCACAGTTTTCATTAAATTTGAAATGCAATATAATTTTGCGTTTTCTATCCAATTAGGACCAAAAAAAAAAACGTATTATCATATTATATATTTCAGTTTAATAAAAAATATTCTCATTAATAATGCATCCTCAAATATTTTCAAGTGAATAACATTCTCTTAATTATTCAACTCTTTGACATAAAAGGAAAAAAAAATAATAATAATAAAATTAAAAAAATCAATAATTTTCACGTAAAACATGCTCGATGGACATTTTAAACACGTCTAAGCCTGCTTTATTGAGGATTTGAGAAAATTTTTGAATGCGTGCCGTTATTCAAGCCGAGATTAGAATTGAACTAAATCTAGGAATTTTTTATACACAAAAAAATTTATTCCAAGCCTAACCAGTTCTTACGTTATTCGGTTCTGAGTAAAATCGTGCGTAATATTAAAAGTAGATTAGTCTTTCGTCAAAGTGGTAGGTATAATTTTTTGAGTGTTGAAGTCGCAAGTTTCTATTTCTTAAGTGATAAAATTGCATGTTTGGTTTAAGTTGCAAATATGGATATTTATTTAAAGTTTGATTAGAGCACTAAACACACACACTCTCTCTCTCTCTCAACCCTTTCACACACACATACTCTCTCTCTCTCAACCCTTTTTCTTTTTCTTGCTCAGGAGGGCAAACTTTTATCAAATGATTTTACTAACCACAACATTACAAGCAAAACCAACCTACTTTTGTCTCGAGGCTGTTGTTCCCATTTCAGAGCTTCACTTCAAGGTTTCGTGCAAGCTTTTCCCTATGAATCTAAACCATCATCAGCTTGGACTGGTTCGGTTCTATTAGCATCACTTTTTGGTTCCTAGGCTATCATGATCAGAACTACCTTGTGGTTTCTAATTGTCAAAATTATTGTAGATGTCTTATAATTTTATTATTAAAAAATTAAAAATGTAAATAATTATCCTCCTCTGCCAAAATTCATTGTAAACATTATTTTTCAAGGCAGATCACGCCCTATTGCACCCCCCCCCCAACATTTCGGGTTCAATCCTTGATTCTATGCCTATGCAGTGCTAAAACACTCTTTCAATAGACAATATGGTTAGATTTATTTTGCTTCACATAGGTCGTTGCTATTGCAAAATGGCCAGGAACAAATGATCTACCAGACTATTGAAGATATAGGATATCAGGCTGCATTTATTGAGGAGAAAATGAAGGGGCACTCTTTTCAAATATGCCGAATAAAAATAAAAGGAATAACTTGCATATCCTGCACCACAACCATTGAAGCTTCTTTACAAGCAGTTCATGGGGTTCAAAGAGCAAATGTTTCATTAGCGACCGAAGTAGCAGAAGTTCATTATGACCCAAAAGTTGTCAGATACAATCAGCTGCTACAAACTATAGAAGACATTGGATTTGAAGCCATACTGATAAGTACAGGAGAAGGTTGGAGCCGAACACAGTTGAAAATTGAAGGAGAATGGACCGGCGATGCCGTGAGAACAATTGAAAGCTCTCTTCGAGCAGTTCCAGGAGTTGAAGACATAGACATTAACACCGAGGAAAAGAAAGTTTCCCTTTCTTACAGACCGAATGTTACAGGTCCTAGAACTTTCATTAAAGTGATTGAATCAACTGAATCTGGCGGTTTCAAGGCAGCAATATTTCCAAAATATGAAGCAAAAGAAGCACAAAGACGAGATGAAATTAACAGATACTACAAGCCCTTTTTGTGGAGTCTGGTTTTTACCATTCCAGTGTTCTTATCGTCCATGGTCTTCACACATATCCCTGGAGTCAAGCATGGATTGGAAACAAAAGTTGTAAACAAGTTGAATATAGGACAGACTTTGAGGTGGGCACTATCCACCCCAGTACAATTTGTCATCGGGAGACGATTCTATACTGGTGCTTATAGAGCAGTGAGTCATGGCACTGCAAATATGGATGTGTTGATTGCATTGGGAACAAATGCAGCCTACTTTTATTCAGTCTACTCAGTATTGAGAGGGGCTGTTTCTCCAAGTTTCAAGCCCTCTGATTTCTTTGAAACTAGCTCAATGCTTATTTCATTTATTCTGTTAGGTAAGTATCTCGAGGCATTGGCCAAAGGGAAGACATCCGAGGCCATTGCCAAGCTCATGGACTTGGCTCCTGAGAGAGCAATATTGTTAACTCTTGATGATGAAGGGAATGCCATTAGTGAGGAAGAGATAGACACTCAGTTGATACAAAATAATGATGTGATTAAAGTCATACCTGGTGCAAAAGTTCCCTCTGATGGTTTAGTCGTTTGGGGGGAAAGCCATGTAAATGAGAGCATGGTGACTGGGGAAGCCCAACCAGTGGCAAAGAGAAAGGGTGAGGTGGTGATTGGAGGCACCATGAATGAGAATGGAGTGTTGCATATTATGGCAACACAGGTTGGATCAGAGAGTACTCTTTCCCAGATTGTTCGACTGGTTGAATCTGCACAGATGGCTAAGGCTCCGGTGCAGAAATTTGCTGACCATGTTTCCAAATATTTTGTGCCCCTGGTAACTATACATCTGCTTCCTAATCTCTTGATTTTTCTTTTGTAAATATGATAAGAAGAGTGGTGAGTACATATAACGTACCTCCTTCCCATCTCTCTCAGGTTATAATTTTCTCATTTTCCACTTGGCTCGCCTGGTTTTTAGCTGGAGTGTTCAACACATACCCGAAATCTTGGATTCCTTCTTCCATGGACAGCTTTCAACTCGCTCTCCAATTTGGAATCTCTGTCATGGTTATAGCCTGCCCGTGCGCTCTAGGCCTAGCAACTCCCACTGCTGTTATGGTTGGTACCGGGGTTGGTGCTTCACAAGGAGTTCTGATTAAAGGGGCTCAAGCACTGGAAGATGCACACAAGGTCAGTATGTGAAAGAATTATAGTTCATAAAAGTTTGTAGTAGTGCTGAATATAAATCTTATCTTTGAAATATAATGCAAATTATATGAGATGCTAGGAAGAGTGCATGAAAATTATTGCAGGTGAACTGCATTGTGTTTGACAAGACTGGGACTCTCACAGTTGGCAAGCCAGTTGTGGTACACACATTGCTATTACAAGAAATTGAGCTTCAAGACTTCTATGAACTGGTTGCTGCAGCAGAAGTAGGTTCTTATCTATGTTCAGCAATTTCTCATTTTTGTAATACTTTTCCATATGATACGAGGAATGCCTAATTTGTTTGCATGAATTGAAAATAACATGAGTTTCAAACACTTTGATATTAGACTACGAACATAAGATCATTTAAACCAAACAATCAGACCATAAACCATTAACACTTGATCTCAATTCGGATGATAGACTATATTAACAATTGATTTCAATTCAGATGATAGGCTATTAACACTTGATTTCAATTCGTCTTGATTTGTGCATATTAGGTGAACAGTGAGCATCCTATAGCCAAGGCAATTGTTGAATATGCAAAGAAATTCAAAGAAGATAAAGAGAATCCGATCTGGCCAAAAGCCAGAGATTTTGTGTCTATAACTGGCCATGGAGTGAAGACCCTTGTTTCAGACAAGGAAATAATAGTGGGAAACAAGAGCTTGATGACAAAAGAAAACATTACCATTACAGCTGAAGCTGAACATATACTAGCGCAAACCGAAAGGCATGCTCAAACTAGGATTCTTGTATCTATAGATGGACTGCTGGCTGGAGTTCTTTCCGTATCTGATCCACTGAAGCCCGGTTCTCATGAAGTCATCTCCATTCTCAAATCTATGAAAGTCAAGGTTATAATGGTGACAGGTGACAATTGGGGTACTGCAAATTCCATTGCCAAGGAAGTTGGAATCAACAGTGTCATTGCAGAAGCCAAACCTGAAGATAAAGCAAACAAAGTGCAGGAATTACAGGTATCTCAAATGTGACTTCACGTAAAAACCTGAATAAAGATCTTAGTCTGAAAAGCTCATATTAACTTAAACCTGGTTCATAACAAGATCGCATGTTTGATATTCAGGCCTCGGGCTACATAGTGGCAATGGTTGGAGATGGAATTAATGACTCACCAGCACTCGTAGCTGCAGATGTTGGAATGGCAATTGGTGCAGGCACAGATATAGCCATGGAAGCAGCTGACATTGTTCTGATGAAGAGCAACTTGGAGGATGTGGTCACAGCCATTGATCTTTCCACGAAAACCTTCTTCCGAATCCGTCTGAACTACATGTGGGCTCTGATTTACAACGTCCTGGGCATTCCAATAGCTGCAGGGGTTCTTTTTCCAACTTTTAGACTGCGATTACCACCATGGATTGCCGGAGCTGCAATGGCTGCCTCCTCAGTTAGTGTGGTTTGCAGCTCACTTCTGCTGAAGAATTACAGGAGGCCTAAGAAGCTCAACAACATTGCAATTAGAGGTATAACAGTTGAGTGAATGAAGAACTAATCACCAATTACAGCCATGTAGGAATATGATTTTCGTATTCAAGTTCAACTTGTAATATAGATGGTTCAACCAGTATAATGCGAAAATAGATTTACCTGCACAGATGAACATCAAAAGAATAGATGATCTGGTAGAAAGTGATCAAGATTGTCCATAGAGGCTCACGAAAATACCATTATGGACCCCAAAGATAAGCTTTCGAAAACTTCCAACCAGAAATTATAACCTTATTAATTCTCAGGCTTCGCAGACCAGGCTTTTCACCAAGAGCAATGGCTGCTTAGTCTCAATTCTCTCAACATTGATCAAAATAAAGAAGGGAAAGAGAATTTTTTATATAATAACCAAGTATTTATCACTGAGAAATACTTTAAACAAGCACCCTCTTTTATTGTTTGTACAACGGGGCATTTTAAGACAAACCCTCACAAACTACATTATTTTTACAGAATAGTATACTGATACAATCCCTGGCATAGAAGCTTTCTTCAACACACACACACGTTATATTACATATATCACAGCATAGTAGAAGTACCAAATACTTTGGCACATATGCTTTGGTCTGTCTTCAATTTGATTCCATGACGACATCACGACAGGGTCCTGTCAGAGGAAATAGCATTATAAATATGATTCCAACATACGTTCATTACGTTGTTTTCACAAATTGGACTACAATGCACCTTTTACGCTGGATTTGGAGCTCCCAACATCCGCTGCTTTTGTAGCTCTGCTTTGGTTTTAAAGAGGACTTCATGTACTTCCTCAAAATGAGGTATAGTCGCACGCTTTGTGTCCTCAATCCACTGCTGAATTTTCTTACGTGGGCCTAGTATTTGATCAAAATACTTCTCATCCAAAAGCTGAATCCAACAGAATTTTATTGTTATACTTTATTTAATGAGAATCCAGATCTTATGATAATTCTGCTACTTCTTTATTCAAGTAATGAACTAAGTCACGCAAACTGCAGTGAAGAGCTGCACACAGTTTTTGGCAAACTAGTTCCTATCATGTAATCATTTAACTGAACGTGTACACATTTTGGACAAGAAACATAAGAAAAAGAAAAAGAGAAAAGTTACTTTCTAGCCACATCCAGACAGCAAAAATGAAAAATAAAAATAAAAATAAATTAAATTTTGACAATTACCAACTGTAATTGTCTGCATATGCATCCCTTTAAAATGAGATTCTAATCTGACTGTTTTGAGGACATTTAAAAGAAAAACCAAAGGACCATAACCATGCCGTCCACATCAAATTTAAGTGCCAGCAAAAGGTGAGAACGAATTTGAAGTATCAATGCCAACATGGATCTGATCCATTTACCTCTAGTTGCATAATTTCGCAAACCATGCTGAGATCTGCTATAGATGGTTGGGAGTTCCCTAGTAAAAATGGTCCATTCCCAGTAAGAAAAATTGTCTCAATTGTCTCAAGAGATTCAGACAAAAGTTCCTGAGCTTCAGGAACTACATGAGGTTTTGGATGTTTGCCAAGTGCGGATGCAAGCGCAGTATTCTGAATCAGGGTAACTGAAATTGAAACCACCAGTCAAGAAAGTCAAAGACCTTGAGAAAAATAGAAAGGAAAGGGAAATGGAACAGTGATACCAATAAAATATTAATTACTAAAATTAACAAATAAATTTAAGGCACCCTGAGAGGAGCACCATAATAGTTGAACAAGCGCACGTATAATCTAACAAATGGTCAAGTGTTGATTTCTGCCTCTCTCTTTCTCTTGTGTTTGTCTCTGTGTGTGTGTGTGTGTGTTTGTGTCCGGCTTTGGGGGGATCCAGAGCCATTGCTGATTGATGCAAGACAGATTTGCAGAATTGTGTGCTCCTTATAGTCAACGCAGCAATTGAACCTATAATTAAACATCTCACTTAAATGTAAATGTTCAATGGCTTCTAGTGGAGGGCTATTTTTCGAGACACTTTGAGGATGCATTGGTCATTTTGCAATTTTTTTTTTAAACCACAAAATCATATTTGAAGATCTGTATTTCTCAAGGCAAGTTAGTTGTTAATTTCTGAACAATAAAATATAGATCCTCATGATTCAAATTTTAGGCACCTTCCCCACGGCGTAAATTGGAGTGATGCCAATCCAACACTGCGTGGATCTTAGCCCTTTTGCGTAGATCAGCTGGATACCTTGAACAATAAACAGGAATTCTTGTTAAGCCGTTGGCTGCAGATTATGAATATAAGAACCAAATACAAGACAATAATTTATGTCTATAGCTTAAGATATATTCTATAGCTTAAGATAGACATGCATTTTACAAAAATATTTTACGAGAATGTTATATGTAATCTAAGTGTTGAGATGTCATATTTGTCTTAACTCCAAATTTTAGAACAAGTACCCTGGCTAACCTAATGATGTCATTGTTGGAAAGATAAATATGGAGAAAGTGATATATATCATTTAACTAAGCATGCCTTTATATAGGCTTACAAAAACA
>QLOD02000016.1:2609567-2623735 GCA_003260245.2 Sideroxylon spinosum | reverse complement strand
CTTTCTTAGTATCAAGTCACCTATATAATTCCTCATATGTCTTTGTATTGGCCTCACTAACTGCCTTTTTTATTTCTCTTTTTACTTTTTTATACCTCTCCAAGTTTGCTTCATTTCGATCTTTTTGTCAAAATTTAAGACACTCTCTTTTAACTCTTATCTTACCTTGTATAGTCTCGCTCTACCACCATGCCTCTTTTTGTGCCCGAGCACTCCTTTCAGATTCTCCTAAACTACTTTCCCTACCCTTCTAATATACTCTGCTACTTTATTTCACATATTATTTGCACTCTCATTTACCCCCGAAACGTCTTTCTCTAGTACTCTTTCTCTTGATACTAATTGCTTATCACTTTTCAAGTTCCACTATTTAGTCCTTGAGCATCTATACTATTTCCTTTTTCTAGTTCACCTTTAGACCTGCACATCTATGATCAACAAACTATGTTAGACAGTCAAGCTCTCCCCCTGTATAACCTTGCAATCTTTACAAGTTAAGCGATCTTTTTTCCTGGTTAAAAAGAAATCAATCTGTGTTATTAAGGAGTCATTCTTACAAGTCACCAAATATTCCTCTCTCTTCTTAAAAAATGTGTTCGTCACCATCAACCATAAGCCACTGCAAACTCTAAAATATTCTTTCCTTCTTCATTTCTATTACCGGATCCATGTCCCTCATGTATGCTTATGTATCCATCTACGTCGCGTCCTACATGACCGTTCAAATCTCCTCCTATAAAACTCATCTTTCTTTGGGATATCTCTAGTAGCATTCCTTCCAAGTATTCCTAAAATTTCTCCTTATGTCCATCTCCTAAGCCCACTTGGGGGCATAAACACTAATTACATTCACTATTTCTTCTGCTAACACTAACTTAATTTCAATAATCCTATCTCCATAACATTTTACACTAAATATATTTTCCTTTAGGTCCTTGCCTACCACTATACCGACCCCATTCCTCGATATATTAAGTCCCGTATACAATAACTTATACTCAGTCCTCTCAATCTCTTTACCTTTCTGTCTCACCCACTTTATCTCTTGCAAGCAAGCAATTGCGATACGTCTCTTTTCTATTGTATCTACCACTTCCATAAGTTTTCCAGTTAGGCTCCTATTGTTCCAAGTACCTAATCTCCGCCTTCTATTTTGGACGAGTTTTCTTGCTCCCCTCACTCGTCCAAGAAAGTGTGAGGACCCTTACCTATTTAACACTGTACCCACGTGCCGATGCAGCAGTCATTGCTCATTTATCACTGTACTCGAACCATACAGCGCATCGTTAGGCAGGGGACGTCCCACGAAATTTCCTTAGGTTTCAAATGCATGAAAGAATCCGACTACATATTGTGATAGATGTCGACTATATAACACACAACCCTCCTCATTTGTCTGGGTTTCAGACCGATTATGTCAAGAATATCTCAACATAGGTGGAGTTAAGATAATTAAAAATACTGAAAACAAAATAGTGAAAAACATACTTTAAAATATTTTTACACATGTTCTCCTTTCCCAAATTAGGGGTGAAAGAAACAAAATTTAATTAAAGTATATGAATCATCTCCATTTACTTTTCTTCTCCCCATTTATTTTTTCAAAACAAGGTAAATTGTTTTACCTTCTCTTATTTATTTTCTTTCACCTACATATCTAACAAAGGAAATTCCATCAACGAGCATGAAATCCAGATCTATCACTATGCTGAGAACTTCAATAAATGGAAAGAATTCCGAGATTCAAGTGGCGGTGGATGTCTCATTCAAATGGGGGAACAACTCATGCAAGTGTTCAAGATATCTGACGTGAGCGACGACAGGAAGATACCGTTGGTATAGCTAGAGTTGATAATGAAAGCCGGCTACGCATAAATTGACTTAAATAGCTTGAGTATTTAAGAAAAAAAAAAAAAACTTAAAAATGTTATTTGATAACGTTTTTACTTAATGTTTTTGTATTTATACATTTCAAAAATTGATAAGAAAAATGTATCTAGTAAACTTATTTTTATTCTTTTTTCTTATAAAAAAAACTTATTTGAAAATTTAGACATAAAACGAAAATAGAAAATTGAATTATGTTTTCATTCTCTCTTTTTTTTTTTTTTTTCCCTTCATAAACACTTCGTTAATTTTTATTACATCATATTAAAATAATTTATTTTATTCAAATATTTTATTTAATTAAAATTATTTTTAAAAAAATAGCATATTATAATGATCTCTTATTAAACTTAAAATAATAAATTATTATAAAATGATATATTTTACTAAATTTAACATAATTTTTGATAAATAATAATTACCTGTTAGAATAATTTATTTTTTGAAAATTAAAATTAATTACAATAAATAATAATTTATTTAATAAAATTAGTTACACTTAGAATAATAATTATTATTAAACTAATCTATTTTATTAAATGGTTTGTTAAAATTAAGAGACATACCCAACACAAATAGGCATACATACAAAAGTTACCTAGCCCTCGTACTTTGCAATAAAGTGAAATCTTAAAAGAATCTCTTGAAAATAACTACTACTTTAAAATTTACATTTATTCTTGTATAATTCATATTATAAGCACTTACATTTCCAATTATGGCTCCGTTTGTAACTCAACAAACAAACACAAAACTCTATAAATCTTTATAAACACGAATTATGATATTATAAAATATAAATTTTTTACTCACTGTACAAAACACGAGACATTAATTTTTACAATTTTATACAACTCCAAATACACCCTATATTCCGCTTTTAATAGGCATTCTTATGTTTTAACTTAAAAATTTAATACCATTCACGGCTTCACTTGTATACAACACAATGATGATTTTTAAAATTCAAGATTATAGGTAAAACATACAAAATTATATACTGCGAAAAACACTATAATTCAATTAATACGATATTAAGCTACTAGCAAACAAATTACAACTTAATGTACTAGACTACTGCATTACGAGATCTAAGAGGTCTACAACTTTACCACAGTAGATAAACTATTTTCAAACTTCTAACTTATTACCCATAAGAAAAATAATTTGGAGGTATAACATTGACAATAAATTGTAGATAAATCTAGTTCATCGCTCGTTTATGTCCCCAGACATGAACTTTTCAATCTAAATAAAGAAAATCGAAGTATTTGAAAGACACTTTTATTTGTTCCACTACATATTCACTTTGATGTGTGCTGAGAACGAACGAAACTTTTATTACAACTCTCTTGAATGTTGGTTCTTTCCTCTTTGCATTTAAATCTTGGGAGTTCGTCTATTATCCTAGCCTGAATAGATTCCTGAAAATCAAAATTTAAAAAATAGGAAAGAGCATGAAGAGAGAAATAGAAGCAAAAAGCACTTCAGGATCAAGAAAACGCAAAATTTCCTCAGATTACAGCAAGAAAAAGACAATAATCAATTGAATCAATTAAATGAATGATTTTTTTCTATCTATAGTATCTATGTGGTTAACTATCGTTGTTGTTGAATATGAAAAAATGGAGAGAGAGCATCCAGGTTTAAACGTTTTCTAGCTGCTCTTCTAAGAGGCTTGCGGTTTCTCCATAACAAGCATTCAATCCCACCAGAATGCCTTGTGCCATCTGAAGTTACCGCCAGCTTCTTTCGCTTTGCGCCAGTCTTGGACTTTCTCAATTTACGTCTCGACTCTGCACGCCGGGGGGAGGGTGTTTGAGGCTCTTCGCATTTCGAGCCAATTGATCTGTCCGATCAAACAAACAAAAACATTGGTTATGTATACACAAATTCTATACATTTAAAACAAAAAAAAAAAAAGATATCAAGATGGTGGCTTAACACCTGCAAAATATGACTATGCAAGTGTACTAATGATTATTCTGAGAGCTAAACACTCTTAGGCTGTAGGTTAATCTTTCCTATGATTAAAAAAAACTAACTAATAACGGCACTGATATTCAAGTTGGGCAATAAATAATATTCATCTACAACAACATTAAGAAATTCAAAAAAAAAAAAAGAGCACCATCCCATTAAGCATCGAGTTATCCCATCGCTCCCTATGCAATTACAAGCATCAATCGCAATAACATATGGACCTACGATTTTCATACCTTAAAATTTTTTTCATAACCTCTTTCACTTCTGCAAACTTCATCCTTCGTTTAAACATAATATTTCTACCCGCAATAGCACTAATAATATATGTTGTGTAGTTAGCATAATATCTCCTTTATTTGGGCTTCACAAGTAAGAACAGAAAGAATACAAAATAATTTCGCGTGAAGTCAGAAGGATGGATGAGTAGTGAAAACTGCTGGCCACCATATACTAAAACTGGTCATACAGGTTGGCCAGACTGTTCTCTATTATAAAAATGAAAGGTTAAATTTTCCATTGACCATCAAAGTGAAGGGGAGAGGAGAAATGAAGAAGCGTGTTGTGCAGCATTAAATAATTTTAGAGGACATGAGAAAATATGTTTTTATATAAGGGTTTCCTCACAATAAAGACTTTATAAGAAGTTTACGCAGACAAGAATATGAAGAAAAAAATCCAAATCATTCAGTCTAATGCAAACAGAGACCCAACAATGCACAAAACAGTCAATTTGATGCACAGGGGCGGGTTATGGGTTGGGAGAAATGGGAAAAGACATGGCCACAAGTAATTTAGATTTTAAACACAAGATATGCCCCCCTCAATCAGACTATCACCATCATAAACACAAAACAAGAGCGCTGAGTTATCCCGTATGTGCATGAAGCAACCTTCTCATGTAAAGGCATTTACTTGAACTATGCTTACCTATCCAGTGCCATTGGTGATGACAAGAAGTCCTCGGTTTGAAGCTTACATGCAGGGCATATATAAATTTTTGGTGGCAAAGATAGTTTGATGCAATCAAAGTGATACCACTCATCACACTTATCACAAGCAATCATTGCTCTCTGATCGTAAGGCTTCCGACAGATGCAGTAAAGCATACTTCGATCTCTTAATACCTGTGTTTATCAAACACAATGTACGTTAATAAAAAGTAAGGCTTTCCTCGATCCAAAGGAAAAAAGAAGCACACATCCACAGGTTCTTACCTTAAGTTCCTTTTCAAAGCGAACTGGCAAATTTTCCCCTTCTGTGATAAGTTCAAAAACTTCATACAATCCGAGTGCTCCAGAGTCCATTGAAACCTGCAGAGAAGAAAATAACAGCACTCAACTAAATAGAGAATCAGTTTTAGAAAGTGAAATAGAGAAGATATCGGGATATCACACACCTTCTTGGCCCTATCTGCCCATTGAGTGCAGATTTGTTTCACTTGAGTAAGTTTCTTCCAGAAGTGATCCTCAGGAGGAATGCTTATAGTCAGTCCCTGGAAGATTGTAATTAATTAGATAAGTCGACAAATGCTAACCCAATCTTCAAGTATACAAACCAAGCGCTAAATTTATAGATTTTCTCCATATATTTTTCCTTCTATTTTCCCAAAAAATCAAAGATTATTATCATTTATCAATAATTGATCAAAAATCAAAGAATTTTATCTAGATTATATAATATAAGAAAATATTAATTTTATTAATTAAGTTTTTGGCCTTATTATGGGCTGTCATTAACACAGAATTTCATGGGACCACTCTATTTATGATTCGCTACACTTGAGAGTCAGCTTCCTCGATTTAATCGAGAAATATGTTTGGAACTGGCCCTCGTTTTTTTTTTTTTTTTTGTCACTTTTCATTTCATTTTCTTTTCTTATTTTGATTTGTGGGGACTATTTGTCCTAATTGTCTTGCAGTGGTTTCTTCTAATTAATAAAATTTGTTGTTGTTTATATATATACACTAGCAAATAACCCGTCCGTAGGACACTCCTCACCTAAAATTAAATATGTATGCATTTGAAATTAAAATATTTTAGTACATTTTCCCATTTCAAAAACCCAAAATAAATTCTCTTTTCAAGAACCCAAAAGGTTCAACTTAATAGTCAATCAGAATGTGAAATGACCCAAAGACTAGGCGAGAGTTTAAGCAGAAGCTTTGGTTTGTAAAAGATTTCAACCATTTGTTGAAGAATCAAACTCAATCTCCGCATTTGAATTTTAATTAGTGAGAGGGACATTCTTCAAATATGTTATGTTTTATTATTATTATCATTATTATATATATATAAACGAGGAGGTTTTTGGTGAATTGTTTGTCTTTGAAAAAAGAATGAATTGTTTGTCTTTGTAAAAAGAATGGTTAATTGGATTTGTCATTTATGATACATACACATACCGGTATGCTCCAACGTACTGCTTTAGATTTGTCGTTATAAAATAAATACTAGTAGTAATCCGTGCCTACAATACTCTGAACAAAATTAATATTAAGTTTCTCATATAGTTAAAATTTTGGGTAAAAAGTTTAAATCGAAAAAACTATTATAATTCATGGGTTTTAGTTTTTTTTTTTTTTTTTCCAAAACTTTAGTCTCTACCAATTACTACATGTGTTTTGGTTTTTCTCTCTCCAATTAATTTTTGATAAACACCATCATAAAAAACACAAATTATGGTGTTTAATTTGGAAGGTTCAACTCATTAGAAACCACAATTGGGTGGAATTAAAATTATTGGTAGTAGGGTTCACTAAACTAAAAATTGAACGGGTATAAATATGATATTAATCGTTGAATGAAAGAAAAACTAATTCTCACTCTTTAAATCTTAGTTTGTTAAAGAGACAATTTTAAAAAACGTTTTGTTTTATTATATCGATAACCAACTTTACCAATTTAAATTTAAAATTAAAATTTTGAAAAAAAAAATCACTTCCCCTTGACGAATTTTATTCAAATATTTGTAAAAATAATAATAATAATAAAATAGAATGATGAATATAAAGAGTGTCACATAGGATTTAATAATAAACTTTTATTTGGTTTTATAAAAATAACTCAAGTAAAAAATATTATTAATAATCATATGTGTTTTATAAAATAAAACAAATATAGTAAACAGGGCCAATTTAGGTTTAAATTTACAATTTAAAACAATAATACTCCCGAACCTACTTTTAAATTTTAAAAATACTAACAATAGTCGTTATAAAAAAAATAATAATAAGAACCCAATTATTATTTAAGTTTTTATTATTGGTTTTTTTAGTTCAACTCCATTTTTTATCTATAGTTTTTTATGTCATTACTAATTTAATTGAAATATATAAATTTAATATTCATATCAAATATTTAAGCAAGTGAGTCCTATTTGGAACCCATAAGCAAATGAATTCTTTTTAGAACCCCAAAAAGTGGGTCTCTTTTTAGAATCTGCGAGTTTTTTATATTTAAAATCATATGCCACAATTCTAGTGCTTTTATTGGCACAGAAGAGGTGAATTTGCTGTGTTTTAGCGACATAGAACAAAGAAAGATTGTGAATATAAAATATCTCAGCCATCCGTTGAAGAATAAAACTCAATCTCAACAGTTGGATCTTAGTTTGTGACAAGAATATTTTCAAAAACCGTCTGTTGTATTATATAGATATACAAACAAACACAAAAAAGTTCCATTTACAGCTCAAATTAGTATACAAAAAATTTAAATATATAACACAACACCAGTTATAAACAACATCTTAATGTTTATTAAGACAATTGATTTTATTTGTTTCACATATTGTATAAGGTAATAACAAAATAAAGAAAATGTATAATTTTTTTTAAAAAAAAAAAAAGGTCGAATGCAAACCAAAAGATTCTAGTATGGTCCAAAAAAAACTTGTACGATCTGAAAATCCCCGTACACAACAGTATAGGCTGGAACAATGATTTAAAATGTTTTTCGTCTTGTATGGCACATGCTGCCTAGTACTATATGGCACAGTAGTCACAAATATGGTTGTTTAATGGTGCTTTCTCAAAGTTGATTCTTTGCCCTTGGGTGGGCACCCCCTCATGCTTTTTAACAAAAATTCTTACTTTTCCAAAAAAAAGGGGGCCAAGTACTCACAACTGAAGAATTGGAAAACTCCTGTATTTACATGGCGAGAGTAATACCTCTTTCAAATGTCTCTGAATCTGTTGGATTGGGGGCTTTTGTGGACCTCCTAACATTTTGTTGGCTCTGACTCTCCATGAGTTTCTTGCTAGAGTCAGCTCAAAATTGCAATCACTCTGACAATCATAAACGCCTGCCACTTCTACTGCCTGCTTGAAATGAAAACCAACTCAATAAGAGGGTGGTGGTGGAGAAAATTGGGGGGGGGGGGGCAGGAAAGGACAATTTGTGGCTGCAATGCTGCTTAAGAGCGGCTGACACTGTTCCACAAATAGAAGACTCAAGGACAAACATTTCAACAGAAAGAAATGATATTGTAGGATATAATTCACAACGAAAGCAAAGAAAAACAAAGGAATGTTTCTTGAGCATAATAAATCACATAAACAATATAAGGACACGTATTAAGTACCTTCATCGCAATAGAGAGTTTTTCAGCAGCAACTCTGAGATCATCATAATGGAAAGCTAATGCAAAATCCACAATTTCAGTTAAACAAGCTTTGCATGCAAGAGCCTTATCCACAATTTGGCCAAGTACACTTCTCTCCTCAATCCTGTCAACAGCAATCACACATCACGTTTGTGAAATCATATCCAGATCCACTTATCACTGAAGTTTGAGGAAGGTCATTTAATACTTAACCAAAAATAAGAAGATAAGCAACAATATAAAAACATTTAATGAAAGGTTACATGTAAAATGAGCCCAAAAAATAGCAAACTCTGTAGATTATCATGATTTGGAGCAATCGGTAAGACAGCAACGGAAATCAAGGAGGAGAGATTCAAAACTATTTCTGAGATTCTTAGTTTTCTTAGGATTCTGTTTTATTAATTTGATTTTACTTTATTTTAAATGAAATTTTGTATGTAACTAGCATGCTACAATATTTCCGACCCATTTCTCACTCTCAACAATATTTCTTCCTCAAGTTGGGGTATATTGACATAATCGGTCCCAAGCCCGGACAAAGGAAGAGGATTGTGCGTTAGATAACCGACAACTAACACAATATTTAGTCGGATTTATTCATGGAATTGAAACCTAGTGGGTAAAGGCTTGGTTTGGTTTGGTTTGGTTATGTCCTCCTTCCTCTGCCTCTCTGTTTCTTCTTCCCTTCTATCCTTTCCTCCACCAAGGGGTCCTTCATCACTAAGTCAACCTCAAATTTAATTCAAAATCTTGGAAGCTTAAGCAAAGTGTTTATAAGACCACTCCACAGAACCAATTTCTGTTGTGTTGAGAGGAATGGACCAGTTGCCCCAACCTTTATAGCATTATTTGCAAAAGTGGCTACACTATACTCGTTCAATCATTCTAGGCATCCCAAATTTCTATCCTGACAAAATATAACAGCGCAATTGTCATCATGGCCCAAAATAAATATATATATATAACTAGTTTTGAGTCAAAATGGTATGGCAGTAAAGAACATCAACTTTAAAACTAAGAAGTTTATATGTTCTATTTTTTTAGTCAAAATGTTGTGACACTGACAGACATCAACTTTAAAACTGTACGTTTATACCATCACTCCAATTTATAAAATTTATAAAAATGTTAGCAGATAAATGTTCAATAGCCTAGTCATTTGACAATTAAAGCCATTAAGCAGAGAAGCTAACTAAAAATCAGGAAAGGTTGCCCATAAAATGTGTAGGATATTTAATATAATATAGGCAGCAGAGGCCAAATAGCAAGCAGCATTTTGATATGATGATTTAGAAAAATCTACACTACTGAACAAACATTTCTCGATTAACTTTCCCACACTTTGCGTTCAAAAATATTTTCCCATCCTTTTGGAAGACAGCACTTCTTCCTGCTTCATGATAATCACATGATGTCAAATATTCTCCAAACCAAATTTGATTAGCTGATGTAACTTTGCCCCTTTACGCCACCATTATGCCAGTCTATAAGGACTTCAACAGTTCAAAACCCTAGATCATCCAGGAAACAATGAAAAAAGCACCCAGGCAAAACCAAAAATATATCCCTCCCTCGTTCACAACAACATCATCATCAACATGATACCAAGACTGTCAAGGAATTAGGCAACAAGCTCTTTCTTGCCATCTCTAATCATGTATATCCCATTGAGGAATCTAAGATCCAGAAAAATATGCGTGTTTCTTTTGCTTCTTGAACTATAACCAATAGATTTGCCCAGGCCTTGAAATTCCAAATGCATTCTGTTGAATCAAACATAACAACAGCACCCCATCCAGGAGCCTCCATAGGGATCATCGCGATTCTGAAGTAAATTGAAGAGTTATGCCTCAGTTTCACAATGAATATCACATCAACCATTTACTAAAGACATCCAAGGGCAACAGTTTCTCTTTCTATCTCAGATATTGAATGCAATCATAGCCATGTTCCCTATGTTTTACAGCCTACTATTCCAAGATAAATAGGACACTGAAAACCATCCTCAGCCATCAAGAAAACCCCATTATACACTTTAAATTGAACCAACTTTGCATCTCAAAAGTCAATATACTGGGACATCCACACACTAGAGGAAGACAGAAAAAAAAATGAGCAGAAGATTTACTAACAAAAGCACATGTTTTGTCTAATTATAAACAATGATATCTACTCTATCTCAGACTAATTCAACGGGCCGCTTATTACCATAAAGAGAAATCCTCAGCATCAGACAGAAGTTCAATTATTTTATTTAATTCAGCACGCTTAGCTCCAAATATCTGCATGAAACAAATAGAAAGTAAGAACATGAGTGTGAACTTCACAGGAAGACACCTCAAGAACAAATGCATACCAGTGGCCCACTTCCATGAGAGATTTTACCACTCTCAAGAAAGTGGCAATAGTGGCAGACATATGGTACAGCAACATTTGTATCACCCTGTGTTGGTCCTTGGCATTGCAGATGGTAGCTGTTCATATGAAAATGAATGCATATGATAACCAGAAAAATGGTGATATATGGATTGATTGCAAAATTAAGAATAGAAACAGTTATTTTTCTAGTTCCAAACAAATTATCCATGTACTAGGTATTGATTTATGGCTATTCCAATATACAAAGGGAGACCACCATTTTGTTGGTCCCCTCAAGAAACTTTTCAATGGTTAGTTTCTTGAAAGAAAAAATAATTCCAACTATCTTATTTAACATTTTAAAAAACTCAACTAAAGTATTATATTAGTTAGAGAAATTCATGTTCGTATAAAGGTACTTTTATGTTGGGAATTTTATAAAGCATATAATTTGAATTTCATTTTTTTTATATGTATACGACAAATAATTTGATTTTTTTTTTTTCTTTTGACAAGTATACAACATATATTTTGAATATAAAACAAAGTTGGTCACTACATTTTAAGAGATGGAAATAGTGGGTGTGCTTGAAAAGGGCATCATGATGTGCACACACAATGCCGACCTAGCAGCTCAACAGTCTCTTGAATACCTCAAATGATGAAACCATTGAAACGTTAAACTTTTTTTCTTAATGGATTCCAGATAATAAATTTGTATGTTGGTACCTTACCAGTCCTTGCACACAGAACAAGTTAAAAACTCCTGATCCTCAAAATTATCAGTGCATCGTACACAAAGTTCGCCTCCTTTGCAGCCCTTAGAATATATGTACAAGGATCTATCAAGACTGTTTTTTATCTGCGCAAGATAGAGAGGTTTTGTGTGTCTATTGAAAACAGTAATTAATTACCAAATGTGGAAAACAGAAAAATAAAATAATAAAATAAAAGGTAAATTAGCATAAATACTGCCTTGAGGTTTCTTAACATTGCAATAACCTCGCCTTATTCATAACCTAGCCTTAGGTCTCTAAAATTACAGTCATCCCCTTTCAACTTGCAATATACGAGGGCCTCCCACCCCTTGTAAATGTCAGTTTTTCAATAATAGAGTACCAACTTCGAACCAATAAAATTTAAAAATATACACCATGTATTAATGCCAGTGGTTTTAAACATTACTGGTCGGAATCAATGACACTCATTAGATTTATGTTCTTCCCCTCACACACCACCAAAAGAAAAAAATCACTTTTTATATGTTCTTTTTATCCTGTATATCAAAGATAATTTTCTTGTCAGAAATATGCATTTTTCTGTGCTATATCAACCAAATTATAGGTTGAAGGAGTTGGCATGAGCTTGGATTAAGTTCATTTAGTGGTTTCATACAAAAACAGAAGTTGGACTTTAGGATTAAAATATAATGCATAAAAGCAATTTGTGAAAGACCTATCTCCATTAGTGTCTGTTACTCTGACAAAGGGGTGTAATTTTATTACTATTTTTCCTGACAAGTACAAAGGGGTGCCGTTATTAAAGGGCCATGCAATTGTAGGAAACCTCAGCACTTATTAGTGCAACTTACCCTAAAACAAAATGCAAAAATTGAAGAGAAATTATTTGAATTAAACCTTTAATAAAGCATCAAGTAGCAATTTCACATCTTCTGAAGTCCCGGTAATGTCCTTACAACGTTGCTTCCACTGCTCAATCTTTTGGACTTTAGAAAATACCATTTTGAGCTCAGGACAATTAAAGGCATCTGCTCTACCATGTTCCTGAATGCAATAGAACCACATTAGCAATTAAGTTGAAGTGAGAAGAAATCTATTAAATATGATGCCAAAAACTCTAAACCAAAGCCATGAATCTTGGATCATGGCTCATATATAATTGTTGGGATGCATTTTAATGGCTCAGAAGCAAAATTGCTTTTCTGACATGTATCTGATGGATATTCATCGGTTAAAAGTGTCATTGTTTCATACATTAATTTTTGGTTTTCCAAGGAAGTATTGTGATCCTTCTTTCTTCTATTGATCAGCTTTACAGTTTAACTTGGTTTTTTTTTTTTTTTTTTGAAAAGATAAGTAAGTTTTATTAAAAGTATCGAAAAGATGCCATAAGAAGAAAGCAAGCTACAAAGTTCCCCCTACTCACTGCATGCTAGCAATAAAATCTACAAAGGAGCCAAGATCAATCTCTTTTCCTTCTTCTATCCGACTATATAAACAAGCAAGAAATAAACTTTTGGAACATAAAACAGTTCTAACAACATTATCAAATATCCTTCTGTTGCGCTTCTTCCAAATCAACCATAATAAGCAACAGGGGACCAGATTCCAACTCTTCTTCTTCCTTCTTCCCAATGGTTGTCCCCACCATGCTAAAAGAAGACTTTTTAAATTTGCTGGAAAACAAATTTGAACTCCAAAGCATGAGAGAATAAGACTCCAAAAATCAGCTGACCAAACACAATGGAGGAATAGATGATCTATGGTTTTCTCGTGTATGAGGCATAAAGAATATCTATTAACCAAGGAGTATCCCCTTGATTTTAAATTATCCAAAGTCAAAATCCTTCCCCTTGCGGCACACCAAAGGAAGAAGATAACCTTTTTAGGAGCAGGAATTTTTCATAGTTTCATCCAAGGGAAGTTATCCTTCGCCCCTCCTTCTAAGAAAAGATAGAAGGACTAAACTGTGAAAGCATTAATCTTGGACTGCTTCCAAATAGTTTATCACCTGTGTCTTCCATTTGTAGTGAGTGAAGTAATTCCGGCAGTGCCCAATAGCTTTACAGTTTAACTTGTTGATAACAAATCAATGTATCTAAAGCAGGAAAAATGCTAAGAAAAAGCCATGAATCTCGGGGCGTAAGCTTTTCGTTTTAGAAGGTTTGGATGGTAATTCCCACATACCTAATGTGATGTGTATGGAGACGGCAAAGGCAAATTATTTTTGAGGATTACAAATGGGCATGCAAAGATTGAAAATGACATTGCGTCATTTCCAGTGCTTAAGGAATCATCTGCATTAATTTTTTAGGAAAGCATAATTTTGTTGACGATCTTTTGTGCACCTAACAAGTACAGAGGAAGCATCCCTTTAGGAACTCTTGATTGAAATGAGTGATTTGCTATTGTCTGGTTTTTTTAGTAAAAACCCCGACTTAATTTCACTCAGTTCCATCAAGAAACCAGACTTTGGACTTGATAAACTTTAAAATCATATGTGGATATATCTGCTTCATAAGCTGCCTATAACAACAAAGGACACATGGGAATGACAGGTAAAGTTGCTAGTTACATCAATAGTCATAAAT
>QLOD02000016.1:2544897-2556409 GCA_003260245.2 Sideroxylon spinosum | reverse complement strand
AATGCATACACCAAGAGGGACAATTAGGAAGAAAGAAATGACAACTCAGCTCTAACTTACCAGAAACACGGTAACGCCGGCGAAAACTGACAACTATCACCGGACGCAGATAACTCGAAATGGTCAGCAACTGAGGAGACGATAAACATTTCAAAATCGAAATGCTAAGGCCCTCGTATAAAACCCCTCCCAAAGCAACGGTGAGGATTGATACGTATCAACGGACACGATCGGTGCATTAAATATATATATATATACGTGACGCCATTAATACGGTTAGGAAGCGCAGTCTCTTAATGCCATGCTTGGATTACTGCACTAGCGGCGCATTAAATGGATATCGGGAAGGATACAGCTGCCAACGCCGCCAAGAAGTAGGAAACCACTACGCACCCACTTTATTTCGATCAGGATGTTCGACCGTTAGATTCCCCCGCCCTCGCTCGCGAGGCCACGGGAATCGGGGGCATTTGATATAGGGGTAACCCGCGTCTAGGAGAAGGCGAGGCGGTCGGTTAGATCAATTGGGTCTGATGAACTGATCGGTGTCAGTCTGGTCCGATAAGACCGATCAGTCAATAAGGTCCGGACCCGATCGATCCCATCTCGGAATCTCGATCGACATGGACCCAATCCAATTCGGAATTACCCGGATAATCCTCTTGGTTAGGGAAACGCAAACCCGATCGGTCCTCGTTATCCCAATCTGAACGGGAAGGGATTCTCCACTATCACATATACGAGCATCATGGGCCATACGTAAAACCACCCCTTCCATGTTCCGACATGGGCGCCTAAAAAAGCGTGGCTACAGGCAGCCTGGTCCATGGGCATAACGGAATGGGGATCAGCATGGAGATTCATGCGACAGGTGATACCATACTATTGGAAGACGGAAGGCAACTTGCCCATGTCGCTCCACGTGGCGCCTCCGATATATAAACATGGCAGTTACATTGAGGAGAGATAAGATCAATTATTTCTTTTCTAACAGACGCTCTTCCAATATACGAACAAAAAAAGATTTTTTGGTGCTAACTTAGGCATCAGAGACTTTTTGGAAGGCACCACACTGGTGTTCAGGGCGTCGTAAAAGAGCCGGATTAGTATTTCGGGTTTGGGATCGAACCGCATCGGGGAGGTGAATTTACTGAATCATCAGTTTTTTTCTCTTGTTTTAGCTTTTAGCTTTGGTGAATTGAACATTGAAAACCTTACTACCTAGCCTCACTGAGAATTATGGATACACGTTTTTATTATGGCTGCGTTTGGAGTCTTAGAAAAGATAAAACAAAATTAAAAAAATCTAAAAATATAATTTTTAGGTGTTTGAAATATAAAAAATTGTTTAAAAATGATGATTAGATATTTATGATTGATTTAATATAAAGTTGTTAAGAGTGATACGTGACACAATTTTAGTGGAGAATCTAAATTTTTTTTGGAGTTTTATGAAACTTTTTGGTACAAATGTCAGTACAATTTTTAAAAAAACTTCTGACAAAACTGTTGGAACGTTCTATTTTAGCTGATTCCAACAGTTTTTGAAAAATTTTGAAAATAAGTTCAAATTTTTTGAGTTTAACTTTTGAAATTTTTTTGTGTTTTTTTTGAGTTTTTTAAATTGTATGTAACTGAAGACACACCAATAATAAAAATTAATTTTTTTTCATTTCCAAACAAAAAAAAATAATTTTTTGTAATTAATTTTTTTTTTCAAACGAAGCCTTAGTATGAGATTGATCACATTTAATTATAATTAGCTAAAATTTTAAATTCTTAATTAATATATATATAAAAACTTTCAAAAGTTTCGAATACAGCATGGGTGCCAAAATGAAATTTGCCCTTATTAATTTCTATGCCTTTTCTAATTCCCTCTCTCCAAATCAAATAATAATAATGAAAGCTGTTATCGTAAGGCGAGTGAGAGCTCACAATGGGCAGGAGACGGTTCGCGCAGGTGGCGACGAGTGATGACGAGGACGAAGCACCACCGCCAGCACCGCCTTCGAGCGCCCAGGAGTGGCAACCGAATCAGCGGAAGAGGAAGACGATGAAGCTCGTTGAGGAGGACGATGATGAGGAGATAGAAGAGGGAGAGCACTTGCCGAGCGAGAGCGACGAGGAGGAGGAGGAGGTGCAGGAGGACGCCAAGCCCATTGGCAACGTCGTTAAGGTTTCCGGCAAGGGTCGAGGGAGGCGGAGCCACTACGAGGCGTTTGAGTACGACGGACTTCGCTATGAACTTGTGAGTTTCATTTTTTGTTTTTTTTTTTTGAAAACGTTATTTAATTCGGAAATGAGCGGACTGATTAGGGTTTCTCGTTTGGCTATGAACAATTGGGAATTAATTTTCTTGTCTCAAAAAAAAAAAAAGAAAGAGAGAGAGAGAGAGAGAGAGATTGGTATTGACATACAAGTTCTGTATTGTGTTTTGGATTTTTAGGTTTAATTGTTGCTTTAGAGGTGGGAGTTGAACTCATCGTATCCTAAAAGTGGATCAGTTGAGTCTGGTTATTGTTGTATTCTTTTCCTATCCAATGATGGGAAATTGTAAATAGACTTTTTTTATTTTATTTTTCAGAGGTATTCTCAGTTTACCTCTTCTGAGTTCAAATGGTTCTCTTTCACTCCCCTATCTTATGATATATTTTTTCCCTAATGCTGTCTTCATTTAGCCTTAATGAATTGTTAAAATGTCATCTAGCTTGTGTTTGGATCAAGGATGTGTCAAGGGAAAAACAAAGGGAAATCGATTCAAAATTACTTGCCTTATTTGGTGTGTGTGATTGAAAATTGAAGGGGAAAATGTGGGATTTGAGAAATTAAAAATAATTAAATTCGAAAAACTGATTTTTTGATGGATGGTTTTGGTAAAATACACTTGCACCATCATACTTTCCTCCCAATTCCACTTCGGACGAGTATTTTCAATTGCATCACTTTACCACCTATACATTTAATCGAGTTCCAATGGATGGTTATGGATTTTCTAATGGAGGTTTGCATTGGAAATGGATGAAATATACAAGGCCAAAGTGGCATAAATGAAATTACATGTCCTAAAATGAGATTGGTGATAAAGTACAATGTGCTAAGTGTATTTTACCCTTTTTATTTTATTATATTTTTTAATCCACTCCAATAAGAACTTGCATTTGGGATTTTATCCTTTTCCAACCTCTTTCTCTTTTCCATACCTTTCTTTTTCCTGTCTTTTTTCTTTTCTCTCACCAAATTCTCAATCAAAATGCACCCTTAATGAAACAACCTTTTCATTGTTATGTATCTCAAGCATTTGTTGTATTAACCAAAAATGTATCAAGGAGAAACTTCTTTTCTTATGCCCCCCCTTTTTTTTTTGGTTGGTGCAGGAGGATTCTGTTCTTCTAGTTCCCGAGGAACCAAATCAAAAGCCTTATGTGGCAATAATTAAGGTAATTTCTACTTCAAGTAACCCAACTAGTTTCCAAAAGTGGTGGGCGCGACAGGATTTTCCTGTTAGAGCGTGACTTAGAGAGTACAAAATAGGTAAATTGGATAAGGAATAAAAAAATAAAATGGACTGCACAATTTTGCATACATGGTCGGTCACAATTTGCATACACGCACATACAGTGTGGATTTGTTCTTCAATTTGTTTTTCTGCACATTCTCTCCTCTCTCTCCCTATTCCTTTTTCTCTTTCTATAAATTTTTCTCTTACAAATGGTCATTAAAAAGAAAATTTAATATCATTTAGGAGTAAAGTTGAAGGATATTTGTGACATTCAAAATTGTGATGCAACTCAAAAATGAGAGAGACACCAAAATTGGTTCTCCATTTGTATTGTAGCATAGATAGTGGGTATACAAAAAATCCTTCAACAAAGGTGGGTAAATTAACACAAATTCTCTTTGGTCTTGCAACACAAAAGAAAACCCTCAATTTCTCCTTATCCCTTGACAAAGAAGCTCCATGAAAGAAGAAAGAGGCACACAAAACTCTCCTTTTCACTCACTTTAACTACTGGGACACCAGATTCATTCCACCATTTATGCCCATGCATGAACTTTGGAAAAAGTTTGCACAGCAGCTATGTTTATGGCCTGTTGATTAAATGTTGGAACGTGTGGTTTCAACTGACGGAGTCGAGTTTCTTTAATTGTATTGGAGTCAAGTTTCTTTTAAGTGTATTGTATGTTGGATATTGTGAATTGAGTTTAACATGAATTTTGTGAGCTGGTTTCTCCTCCCTCTTGTGTCCTTCTCCTAAGCTTTTTTCTCTCTTTCTTGACTGTTTTTTTCTCTCCTTTGACTTAAATTTCTTATATGTTTTCACATCACTAACACTGCCTGGACAAGAGTTCTGATCACAAGCTCCTAAATGCTTCATTAATATACAAGAATTTGGTTATTAGAGTCTTCAAATTGTACTTTTTTTGAAGACTTACGACATCATTATTCTTAGTTATATAAGTTGGACACAAAATTAGAAACATGTATTTGAAGTACTTCCATTCTAACATGGGGTTTAGTGCTACCGTACAACATCAAATGCTTCACATTTTAGTGCGGTCTGATGGAAAGTCATTTTCTTTCAATACTGCTCAAATTCTCGTCCTTCCGTTTCTTGAGAATGCAGGGCTTATGATAATGTCTTGGATGTTTAATACATTAAGTGGATTTTTTTAATTCAATTTCTGATGTTAGAGATAGCACTTCCATTCTAACATGGCATGTAGTGCGGTCTGAAGGAACTTTGATTTCTTTCAATACTCCACTTTTCTAGTCCTTCCACTTCTTGAGAATGCAGGGTTTAGGATTATGTTTTGGATTTTTTTTTTAATTCATTTTCTGATGTTAGAAATAGGTGTTATCACATTACGAAGAATTCCACAGGTTATTTATTTTTTGACATCAGAGTTTCTCAGTTAATGGAAGTGAGAATCTTTGAGCATATGCATATATAATTATATATTGTCATCTTGACTACGCTTAATTATGTTATGTGCATTGCACATATTTTTCAAGCAAAAATGTATTTCATTGTTTTGAAATTCTCTTAACTGTACTATGCTTAGTTTCTTTCATATTGCTTTTCCTACTTAATTGTTGGAACTCATGTTCCATTTGTAGGATATTACTCAGAACAAAGACGGCATGAAGATACTTGGACAATGGTTTTATCGTCCTGAGGAGGCAGAGAAAAGAGGAGGGGGAAATTGGGAATCACATGATTCAAGAGAATTGTTCTATAGCTTCCATTGTGATGAGATTCCAGCAGAATCTGTGATGCACAGATGTGTGGTGCACTTTATCCCTCTAAACAAGCAACTTCCAATACGTAAAGAGCATCCTGGCTTCGTTGTGCAGAAGGTTTACGACACTGAACAAAGGAAATTGTTTAAACTAACTGATAAAGACTATGAAGAGGACAAACAGCATGGAATCAGTATTCTAGTTCAGAAAACTTTATCAAGACTGGGGGATCTTCCTGACATTGAGACAGAAGATACTCCTGCTGATTATGAAGATCAGTCAAAGAATAAAAGAATGCTCCAAAGAAACATGTCACCTCTTGATGTCTCAAGGGATGATGAGACAGCAATCAAGTCCAGGCAAGCTCTGCAAGTGGAAACGCCAGGGAGTGTTACAAGCAATGCTTCAGAGTACTACACCATCTTATCAAACTTCGAGGCCTTAACTGGGGAAACACAGCGTGACAAATGGTTAGAAAAGCTTCTTCGAGGAATTCAGTTCATGTGTACTCCCATGGACAATGATCAGAGCGATGGTAAAGAAAAAGGTGCTTCTCATGGTAATGATCAGGCATGCACTAGTAGCACAAAAAGTGCAAATGGATCCCACGAGAGTACTGTAAGAGTAAGCACTGAAGTTTTTCATCTATTGTTGGTATTGTCCTATTGGGTTCTAGACAAATCAATATAACGCCTTTTTTCCCAGGCTTATGAGAATACATGCTGGCAGATGCCAAATATATTTCATGCGATGTTTTTTTTTTTTTTTTTTTATGTTCTTTTTTTTTTAAGGTATTCATGAGATGTTATTTTGGTTGCATCTTTTACAGGACGGTGCAACTTTTGTTTGGCCAGATGCAGCTGTTCCTGCTGTAACTGCTCTTGAGAAAGCCTCTCATAATTCACTTTCCTCGGATTTTCAGAAGTACAACCAAAAGATGCGGCAGCTGGTCTTCAATCTTAGGGTTAGATGACTCTCATGCTGTTTATGTTCATGTTGCAGGAGCACAACTCAGAACCCTCACTGTATTTTATTCCTTTAGGTATAGTGTGCATGGTTGATCCATCTTGAACTTGGGTTTAAGGGTTCGAATTCTAGAAACATTGTCTGTGCAAGCTGGGATAAAGTTAAGTACACCTTATCAGACCTTGTAATGCATGAGTCTCGTGTACTGGGATGCCCCTTTTTAGGCATAGTGTGCGTGGTTATTTATGAAACTAAGTGAAATAAAAACTAGCTGAAAAATATCCTCTGGTTTCTTATCTTTAATTAAACGCATGTTTGATGGTATTGAGAGATACAATGGTATGTGGCTAGATTTCCATAGAACATAGTTGTTAATGTAATTAGTATTATTAGTGTTGGGATATTTTATTACTAAATATCTTGGTAGTATAAATACAACACCAAAAGCTCTAATTGGTTGTCAAGTCATCCAGTAAAATCTAGAGTCTTTATATGGAATGAGAGTAGATGAAGGTCCTAAGTTTAAACCTCACCGTCAACCCCAAAAATGTCGATAGTTGCACGTGTTTGGCCCTATAAAAGTTAGTCAAGCTGTAAGTGAGGGGCTTGTTGGAAGAAAACGTAAGTCAATATAAATACTAAAGCTGCCTCTCCCTAATAGTTTAAGCTTTTAGCTGAGATAATTGCTAATAGTTACTTTCACAATGTATGGTAGAATAGTCTTTGAACTCATATTAGTGTATGTTTGATTCCACAATAAGGCTTTTTATATGGCCAAATTGTTTCTTTTTTTAAACATCTGTTTTTGGGGTTTGTTTATCATTGGAAAGGTTTTGATCAAAGAACAAACTCTTGAAATGTTTAGAATTTAGATTATAAAATATTATTTACGTTTTATATTTAATTGTTATGAATTTTTTTAATACTCGTGCTGAGATTTCACCTATTTGTTCATTTTACATCGATGAAATCTTGGTTCATATGTGTTTTTGGGGTTTGTGTTATGATATGATGCTCTTGATGTCTTATCTCCATAGAAGGAACACCGTGGAAGAAACCATCAGCTTGTTTCGATTTCTGAAAATATTATTGCCGTGCTATATGCATTAATTGTTGTGAATTTTATTATACTTGTGCTGAGATTCTGTTGTTTGTTTGCTTTTTCTTTCTTGCTTTCTTGGCAGAACAATGTATCGTTGGCCAGACGTCTAATGAATGGAGAGTTGGAACCTTCAAAAATACTGAACATGACACCTGACCAGTTAAAGGTATCGTCTTTACTTTGACCCTCATGATGTTTCTAAAAATCCCATGCTTTTCTGTATCTTATTGCTGAAATTAACTATCCTTTATAACAAAATTGATCATTTTATATTTCCTAGTCTTGATTGTGAGTAATTTGAACAAATTAATGTTGCTTGACTGCAGCAATTGTTGTTTAATGAAATAAGTATAGTACGTTTGCTAAGGCAGTAGTTAATTGTGAGAGTTTACTGGGCCTACTAGTAAGAAGCAAAAAAATTCCATTTAAGTTAAGCTCTCCCTCATTTTAGTTTTTCCATCTGTTGAGTTCTTATGGATTTTGTGCGTGGGACAAGTAGAGGAAAATATCGTTCTGTAAATAATATTTCATTTATTTTTACCTCCAGAAGGGTTTAACTGCAGAGGAGATAGCAAGCAAGGAGCCTGAAGAGACAAAGAGCATGCAGGTATCATTTTCCCTCCTCAACCCGGCCTTATTTTTCAATATGCAATGTGTTGAAGAAATATTGTTAGCATTTTGACTAGGAGGACCATTTGAAACTGCAACTCCCTAAATTAGATATGCAGGGGCATGACTAAACATGGTTAGAATCTTAGCATCGTATACTTACAGATAGAAATTGAGCCCCTCTTCAAAGCTATGATAACATTTTTTTCCATCGGATAATCTCAAAGATACAGTTTTGTTGCACTAATGGTGTTTCGATTTTGGAGTACTTTACTGCATGAATGACAGTATGGAAGCATTAATGTAATTAGAAAGTAATGAGCTTGCTCACTGTTTTAAGTTTTTGTACCAGGAAGACCAGGGGAACTAACGGAATGATAAAATGAAAGCAATAACTAAATTAACTTTATACAACCAGCAGGCCTAAGACAGTTGTTCTGTTTCCCAATTCAAAGTAAACTCAATGCACCCATCTTGGAGTGTCCAAACTCAAAGTGAGTCAAGTGACACATAATAGCAATTTACTACCATGGGACTGCCTTTGGCTATTGAGAGTGAAGTTGTGTTGAAAACTCCACATATGCTTAAGTAGGGTCCTTTACTGCTTCACATCGTAAATTTCATCTTTTGGGATCTCTTGTTATGTTATTAAATTAAGTATTGGCTACTTGTTTGGCTCTTGGAACAGATGACTGATGCTCGCTGCAAAAGATGCATGGAGAAAAAAGTGGGTCTAATAGACATAATCCAAGCTGGACTTGGAGACCGCTACCAGGTTTTATTACATTTTTCCTCCTTGTACTTAAATTAGTAAGTTGAGCATTTATGTCTCCTGTCATGATTGCCTTGAATAAGCTGCACTAGATATACCTGCTGATTACTCATAACAGTAACGTCAAATGTCATTGAGACGGATAGGTGTTGGTATTTAACTTTTGTGTAAAGATCCTACAGAATGAATACCTTTTGAACATGGGTACACAAATGTAATTTAAATTTCATGCAAAGACCTAAATTTCTTTTGAATGGGGATTGAGACTGTCATTTTCCATTCAAGTCAAATGTGTTGGTTTCACTCGTTCAACTTGCGTCTTTTTCTTTTTTCTTAAATTAAATATAAGGCTATATTAAAGAAGCATCATGGGGATGCAGCCCATTTACAATCAATAGACGTCAAATTTCTCAGCAAAACATTAAAACAATCAAAATCAGGATCTATACCGTTCCTCCTTGAACTACCTACAAAGTGGACATCAAAAAACATTTCCTTAATCCACCTATACAAAGTAGACAACAAAAGACATTTTGAACTTAAATAGCACAGTTCCTGTTTCTTGAGAAGTTCTTCTATTTCTCTCCCTCTATATCAACCACAAGATGTAGAAAGGCACAATTCTCCTGGCCTTCTTTTTCTTTTTAATAGCACAGTTTCTGTTTCTTGAAAAGTTCTTCTATTTCTCCTCATCTATATCAACCACAAGATGTAGAAAGGCACAATTCTCCCAGCCTTCTTTTTCCTTCTAATCATTCTGCTACTCATCCATTACTTGATTAAAAACCTCACTTTCTTTGGATAAACCCAAGATATCCACACAAGAAGGAATTAAGTCCCAACATTCCTTCACCCATAAACAATGTACAAAAATATGATCTGTGGATTCCTCATCCCTCTTGCAAAAGCAACACCTTAACTATAACTTCTCTTAACCTAAGATTATCAGTTGTAAGGATCCTACGTGGATCACATACCACACAAATAACACTACCTTGAGGGAGCACCACTCGAAATGATCTTGGCCATGGATAGCCATCCTCGCTGTTGTTTACATTCATGATATATAGATAATAGTCATGGAGAGTTCATTATGTGAAAGAAATGTGTTCTTTTGAGACCAATTGGAACCAATAAAAAAGAATCGAGAAACCAATCGGAACCAATTAAATCACTGTCCTGTAACTGATATGGGTATGGGTTCAGAGCTGTTAACCATGCTTGCGTGGATGATTGCAGCCTCTTGACCCTTGATCGCCACTCAAAAGAAAGGAGAAAGAAAATTGATATCATCTTTTGTTTGACTGGTTTGGCCATTGTAGCATCTGATGGTCATTCTTTGGGCTTTCAATAGTTCTATCTTCTACGATTTCTGACTCAACTCTCTTTGGAACTAGAAAGGGACAGTATTTGTGACTGGTTGCCAAATTTGTGTGATCAGAGAAAGGGATATTTTGGATATGGAACTCAATAATAGCAATTAGAAACAGCTAATGAAGGATTTTATATGATAGTGTACATCAAATTACCTTCCAAAAAAAAAACATTGTACATCAAAATTAACAAAGTTAGGTGAAGAAAGCTCACAATCTGTTATTGTATTAGGGAGTGCCATTTCTTTCAGTCATTTCTGATTCTCTCTCGTCTTGTGATTTGGTGGTTGCAGTTGGAGTGTATTGCTTGTGGGAATACCTGGTATGCTTCTAGGGACGAGGCCTCTACACTGACAATAGACGGGCCAAATTCTGCCAGCAGTGTAGGCACCGCACCCTGGGCCACTAAGAAGTTTGAAGATGTTGAGAAGATGTTGAGTCCCAGGGAAGCTGATAAGTCATCTAGCAATGTTTTCAAAAGGATAGCCGAATCTAACATGCCAGTCTCAGAGACCCAGAAACCACTCAACAAGCCTAACACCGAAGACCATACTGCATAACTAAAGGTGCGGAGTAGGTAGGTGTGCTGATTTTCTGCAAAAACTTCACTAAGCTTGTTTTGTGCATAGAACGGAACACAACACAAATTCTGCTGATTTGCTTCACTATAGCTAGCTTCGTTAGGTTTTCTTTACGTATATACATACCAGTACATATGTTGGCAGTATAGGATGTTTTAACCTTCTAACCACACCCACGATTGAAAGAAACACAGGGTGCTTGACTAGGAGTTATTATCACGAGCATTTCTATTATTCTCTCGTAGCTGGTTAACTCGAATTCTACCTTCATGAAAGGTTTAACCTCATCAATATCATCAAACTATATTTGAATATAGAAACAGAGAGGAACATGTTATGTGTTTATTGGTATTTCTTCGTCTAATTACACTATTCATTGGCTGCAATGTTTTTTTCTGGGTGTAATTTCGTGAGGGTATGAAGATTTAACTCCATTTAGGAGTTTGATCGAAGATTCACGTTGGTGAAATATTTTCTTGGACATTGTTTGAGAATCATAAAGGTTTCTAGCTGCAAAGAATTACATATGAGAAATGCTCTGTGCCTTAGTGATTTTCATTGTATGAACGGATATCAAACAAATTAGGACTCTGCCCAACGGATTCAACCCCCATGAATGAAATTAATTACGTGCTACGTTACCAGAAAATTTTATTTAAAAAAAAAGTTGTTAGAAAGATTGTGAGAATTGGTTAAGATGTATTGTACTTAAAAAGAAAAAAGAGTTGGCGCCAGGAACTGAGCACCGACATCAATAGAGTGACTCGATGGCATATGTGAGAGTGAGGGGGAGGGGGGTTGAGGTTAATAAAAATTGAAGTTTGATTGGAATAAAGACGTACTTACTCAGCGGGGAACACGGGC
>QLOD02000016.1:2387883-2400795 GCA_003260245.2 Sideroxylon spinosum | reverse complement strand
CCTTAAAGTTTTCAATAACACTGACAACACCCACTACTTCCAAAAGAAACCCTGCCATCAATACTAGTAACTGCTCTTATCCCACCACATCCATCGTTGAAACGACTAGTGAAGACGATCAGAATGTCATCAATTCCACGAAAACCCATTTCGTCACCAGTCGATTCATTTCACACTTAGCTGAGCAAAATCTCCCTCCCTCTCTCTCCAACGGTTAATTGTTGTTCTGAATAAACTGAAATTTACAGGTGTAAGTGACGGAACCATCACTGGAAGGGATTAACTGCCTTTGTTATAAAAGCACTGGCCCTCACTGTAGTGGGAGAAGAATATTTCAGAACATAGGATAAATCTGAAATGGAAAGTGTCATTACTAGTACTAACGACATAGGACAAATTTCAAATGAGAGTGTCGTCAATAATACCGACGACACGATCTCTCATGAAATTAAGAGGTATCATCAATGCCACTAACGATACAGACCTGAGTTTTTTAAATAATTTATCTCCACTCTATTTTGGTAAAATGTTAGATTAATATTAATATATGGGTAAAGAAACTCTTGCAAAGAAATTGGGTGGAATTATACATCAAGTACTTCTTTCGCAAGACAACCCAAAATGTTTCAGCCGGAGCTGCCATAAAACAAAGCAATAGACTGGACAGGGTATGCCCTGCATTCAAATTTCTAAACCTTTCTCAACAAAATCTGGGCCGCCATGCTTTGCCCCCCCAGCTTCTGTACCCCCCCCCCCCCCGGGGGGGGGGGGTTGGTTTCCCCTGCCCTGCCTTTTCACCACCAATTGCAAACAGGATTTCAAAAAAAAAAGGAAAAAGAAAGTTTCAACTGAGACCAAAAACTCCAAGGTGTTGTGTGCTCCTTTTCATGTATGAGAACCACTAAATGTACAGTTCTTTCCACTAAATCCTTAATTGTTCTTCCCGGCAAGGAACTGCTGATGCTGTAGCCCCAAAGATCATCTCTGTAAAACCAAAATTTTCAAGTCACCCAGATCGGTTTGGTAAATTCTATTTGAATTACTACTAGAAAATGTAGTGACAAATTAAAGTCAAGTGCAGTTAAACATTCTAATAGCAATTCTTACCATGAGAACTCACAATTAAAACCCGAGTCCATCATATAATCTGTCTCCCTCCTTCCATTTCAGGTTCCAAAAGACACTGAATATATCTTACAGATTCTTCTTTGAATTTCTATTGTACAATTTGCAGGCTTCACACGCCTAGGATCAGTTGGCTGACCCTGCAAATCAGTATCCATTGGTGCGAGCGAGGATTGGAGAACCTGGATTAACGTCCAACAGTGAGTTCAACTTCACATGATCCCTCAAGAGCTGCTGGGAAACACGATCTGCCAACACCAACTGGCCGTCATATATTTGTCTTGGATCCCCTTGGGCAGATCGTCCAAATTGATTGCCCGGAAAGCCATGTTCAGATAAATCCAACTCCCGGAAAACATGATGGGATTGTCCCATTCCTCGAAACAGATCAGGCTTAGGGCCATGATAGGAGGTGCTGAGATTTGAGTAGACATTATCCTGGGACCTCGAAATCGTTCCCATGCTTTCGTGCAAGTAGGTTGTTTGCTTTATGTGATGAAATGGAACTGCAGTACTGCCTCCAGTAAGGGGAGTGGATGAACCAGATCTGGTATGAGGGCTGGAAATAGGAGAGGGGGACATCCGCCCACTCATATGTTGCGGTGATCGTGAATGTAGAACAGGGCTCCCGATGGGAGAAACTGGGCAGGATACATTCCTCGGCAAACAAGCACGGGCATCACTAGAAATCAGAAGAAATGAAGAAATTTGGTCATGATCACCTTAGGCCAGATTACAACTACCTAGAACAGATTAGGTAACACATCTAAATTGGTTGCTAAAAAATTACATCAACGTGATGTAAGTCCCAACATAAAATGTTATTGACAGGCATTGAAGAGAGTACTATTGCAGCTAGAGAAAATAAATTAAACATAACCCAGGTGTACTAGTCAACCTCGACAAGCGACCGAAGATGACTACAATGACATACTAATCACCATATTTTCACATTGATTCAAAATATATATATATATATATATATTGTAGAACATCAATATAAAGGATAGAAAATTGCACATTTCAAATTACATCAAAAGAAACAAACGAAAATTCTTTATATTGTTAACTTAACAAATGCATGCATGTGAATGCCCGTGTTCTTCGTGTCCTAGATGCACAAGCATGATAGAGAGACAGAGAGAGACCTGAATGCTGGACTATGGTGATTTCCTTCTGAGTCGAAGCATGATAGATTTTTGGTATGTCCAATGCCCTAAGAACATCAAGTGCATCAAAAAACAGTCAAGGCAAACCAAAAGGCTGCAACATATACTAGAAATTAAATGATTATCAGAAAAACAGTATATACAAGATCATGCTGCTCAGCATTAATTTAGTTAAATTTTAAATTTATTTAAACTTACATTTATGGGACAGGAGGACCATCGCACAGTGTAATCATAAAATTTATGATCATGTAGCCCAGCATTAATTTAGTTTAAGTTAGAGGGTGTTTGGTGTAGTAAAAAATGAGATAAAATAAGATAAAGTATAGGGCTCGTAATGCGTGCAGTGAGATAAAAAGTAAATTAATTTTAGAAATTCTCAAAGTTTTTCGGTGTTTTGTATTGCACCAAATAGGCCTTTAATTTTAAACTTAAGAGACAGGAAAACCAAAAAAAGAGACAGGAGAACCATTGCACAATGTAATTATAAAATATTGTGCTGCCAGGCATGAAAATGCAGGTTTTAGAATGAGAGCAGCTACATTGTGAAAAAGTTCCCAAAAATGTCAGGTTTGTATCCAGTTCATATCTTACGTGATGACTAGTATGAATCCCAAATCAAATGCGAAGAAAGTACATGGAATAGCAGACATAGCAGACATTCAACAACAGTCATCAAAGCCTAAAAGGAAAGAGCATCACAATCCAAAGTAACTTACTATGATAACCACTCGTATTTTATCACAACCAAACCACCCCCCTCTTAAAAAAAAAAAAAAAAACCAGCACCATCCAAAAAAAAGAAAAGAAGTCTCTTCCTTCTGGCCACTGTGCAGTACCTCTGAAACCCTCCAAGATTATTTGCAAAAGTTACCTTCTAAAAAAATAGATAAAAGGTCACAAAACCCCCTGACAACTGTGCAATGAATACATTTACGAGGTGTTGACACCACGTCATGTCTGCACATAGAACACCAAGTGACAACACATCTTCTAATCAATTGTCAACCATCAGTGTCTTCTAATTAAACGCATGCTATGCAAAAATTACCATCACAGATGTTCCATGGACCCATATACTAGACCATGACTGACAGCCACCAATATCCACCAGGCACCCACAACAGACATAGCATACTTTGATCCCAAGTTTACCATCCCCAGAAGGAGACCACTGAATAGTATCCTACCCCTTCCCAACACCACTAACAGAATTCAGTACGTGAAGAAGCTCCAAAACTCCCCGCCTCCCAGTAATGCATATTTCTCATAAGGAACGTGTCCCAAACCATCTGACAATTTGCCATCATTTGCATGCTGTCACTGACACCTACTCTATTGCCAAAGAATAAATAGCAAAAACTTGGGTCCAATCTTAGCTCCCCAAATCACATATGACATCAAAATTTCAACCGCTCCCATACCCTCCAATTTACTTGAGACAGTGCATTGGCAGATAACTAAAGTGAACAGAAAAGACGTGATATACTTCACCCACTTGAAATAAAAGTTATGAAGAATCATCACCATAAACATTATGTCAACACAATTCATATGTTTCTCATTTTCCTTTTTTGAAATAAGAACTCTATTAAAAAAGAACACTAGTGTACAAAAATAGTTATTTTCTTTATATGCCTGAGAATGCGATGAAGAGTTCATTTGAATGCAACTAATGGCAAAGCTGCACGGAAAGTAGAGGATAACGTTTACACCGAAAAGAATGGCAATTCCTACCTGAGATCTCACAGCATTTGTAACAATAGGTGGTGGTCCTGGAGGTTCAGAATTTAGAATTGGTCTCTCCAAAGTTGTAGCATTTTTAACAAAGGGGTGCTCCAAAAGCTGAGCAGCTGTAGGGCGGTGTAAAGGATTGCGTTGTAAACACTGCCTCACAAAGTCTTTGCCCTCATCTGAGATATGATCCGGGACTGCAGGAAGTTCCTTGCTGTTTCCAATCTTAAACAAAGCAGCAACCTTTCAAAGAAGGCCAGGAAACAACATAGGAAAAAAATTAAGGTCAAGCATCACATTCTCTAGCATGAAAGAGCTCTCAGTAAGAGACATATTGAGTCATGTAAGGCTCAACATTCCTTAAGAGCAACAATAGATAACATTTTACGTTTCAGCCTTTGCATTCAAATCCACTAACCCCTTCGTACTGGCTCCAAGGTGGTTTTCCTGTAACCATCTCAAAAACCGTGCACCCAAGGCTCCAAATATCCACAGCAAGACTGTAACCATTTGAGTTCTTCATAATCTGAGTGAGAAATGCAACTGCGAAATATTAATGGAAAGATTTGTCAAGAACTGCAAAACAAAAAGATGAGCATTTAGCCATGCTAACCTCAGGTGCCATCCAGTAAGGGCTTCCCTTGAATGATAATGGACAGGACTGTCCTGTAATCTGCAAATCAGTTTAATTAAATTAGATAAGCATGCAGTTCCATTACAGCTGTGCACAAAATGTTACATTCATACAGCTATTGGTATACATTCTACAACCATAATATCAATAAAAACTGTTGTGCCACCAATTTTGCAAGCACCAAGTTCAAGCGGCAGTGGTTGATCACACCTACAAAAGACTCACTTCTTATATCAAAGAAGGTGCCAGGGATTTTACACAAAGTTGAAATTTTCAATTACCACACTTGCCTTGGCTACATTTTTTTATTATAAAAACTACATCCAAGGTTCACTTTTTCTCCATAGTTTTTTTTCCTGGACTTAAGATGGATAGATGAATCCTCTTCCCCCATTCATTTGTCACATTATAAAATCTCGATTTCCAATTTTTGCCTTGGAGAATGATCAAAAGAAAGCCTCATGATTCAAAATACCATAAAAGACGGAACACTTTTTTTCCCCCCCAAACCTGGCTGCAGCTTTGATAATTTTAGCAAGTTAGAAGCAAGCAGGAGAAATTGCAGATCATTGGAAGTCCATTGTGCTATGGGTTAGTTGTATTTGAGTCCAATGTCCATCTTAAGACAATATTTATGATCTGTAATATGTTATAATTTATTGATGAAGAATCCAGGTTCATGGTAGGCGATAACTAATTTTGTTACCTAATAGTTACTTGAGAAGATCCTACCATATCATTACATTTTAAATCAGTCAATGAGTGTGCTTCTATCTCACATAAAACATACTCTAATTAAGATCCTTTGACACTAAAACTAGAGCTGCAACTTACCCAATGGAGGATCAGAAGACTAAATTTTCTTCCTTCCATATTCCATCAGCATTCAAGAGAATAATATTTTTAAGTCAAGAAATGAACTCATAATTCATTAAGGGACAAATAGACTGATCATTACCCGCCATTGAAAATAACAACAAAAAACATACTGGTTAGAAGTATGAATAAGGTTAGTTGAGCAAAATTTAACGGTGCTTCTCTCTATGCATAAAACATGACTTATTAATTAAGATTCATTGACACTAAAACTAGACCTGCGAAGACTTAGGAACTTGAACACACATATCATGATGCTAAATTCATGTGACAATAAATTTTCTTTCTTCCATATTCCATCAGCATTCAAGAGAATAAATACTTTTTTAAATCAAGAACTGAACTGGTAATTCATTAGAGGATAACTAAAATGACGAACACCCATCATTGGAAATGACAACAAAAAACATAACGGTTAGAAGTATGAATGAGGTTAGTTGAGCCAAATTTAACAGCGCCTGCTCAGCTGGTAAACATTTCCAATACATACCTGAAAACGCATATATAGAACACGCTTTTCAATCAAAATTCAAAGGACTTTTCTTTTCGGTGGTGAAACCATGACAAAGTCTTATACCTCATACCTATATTTATTAAAGAATTTTAATCTCCCATGAGATTAAATTATTAAAAGATTGCCTGCAAATTCTATTCATTCTATGGAATGTCAGAAGTAAAGCTGACCAAGGCCAGCCAGATGAAACAGGAAATTTCTTCATGGAACTTTAATTAAGCCATACACAGGACAAAGCACACTGAAAGAAACCCGTGAAACCCACCGGGTTTTATATGTATCTGCTAGATCAAATAGATTTTGCAAAGCCAGATGGTTCCTTTCTTTGGAAACATGAAAACCTTTCTTACACAATGAAAGCTTACATGACCGATGGCATGTATGTAAACTGGCAAGCTATTAATCCATTGCAAGACATATAGCATGTATCTAGACTGACTAGCCATAAAAAAAAAGCATTTAACTCCGCTTCAGCTAGCAGGAGACATCCACAACCAGGTGGACTCGGTTGGCGTGGAGTGATGTACGATCAAGTTAAACAAGAAAAAGTATGTTGGATATAATTTACATACCGTTATAACTTGCAAATACCGAGGCAAAGTTTAATTTTGAACAAGTTCGATTTCGAATTAGCTGTAATACTATCAAAACTTGCAAGTACAATGAAAAATAAATATTAAGAAATTCACACGAGCGCATCTAAACAAGCAAAATTATGTAGAGACATGACCATAGAGACTTAAAGCTTACATCACTCTGAACAGATGTCTGTGTTCACACCTCCTGTAAAAGAAAAATAGAAAGTCCTCGGGCACATAGCTATATGTTATATTGTAACATGAGGAATGGTAGCATCAGTTGCAACTGACACACCTCAGCCGTCAATCTCCCTGGGACCCATGGAGATGAATGATTGAGATGAGTTAGTTGCAACTTACGCTACCACTTCTCATTGTAACATACACATGCAACTCTCATTTTAAACTGTTTTAACTTCTATTTATATTAATCAATGGTGACCATAAAAGCAAATTTTTTATTTTATACCAATGCTTTAGTGTGAATGTATGTGATTACGGAAAAATATTTGATATGATAGTTGATCCGACTTACTCTATTTTTTATTTTTATTTTATTTTATTTTTTTTCGAGGGGTAATAGTTGATCTGATCGGTCCAAATGTTAAATGAGTAATCCTTCAGTAGTTCTCAGATCAGACGATGCATAAGCAGAATTTAATATATGATACAACAAAGATTAAAAAAACAAAATCATAATTCTCATCTTTTCCAAATTTTTTCCTTTAGGAATCCATCCTGTTCCAATTGTTTACAAGACAATTACGGTTTATCCTCTATTCCAATTGTTAAAACAAATAACCTTTAGAAATACATTTTGCCCCTTGTGGTTTGGCTCACAATAGAGGAGACTATTAGATAGAATAAAACCAGATTCATGTTCAAACATATGGCAGTATCTGGAAAAATATAGAGAAAAGCCCTTACATGTTTTGCCATCCCAAAATCTGCCAATTTCACACGGCCACTGGGGTCAACAAGTATATTTGCTCCTTTGATGTCCCTGAAAAACAGTTAGTAATAAGAAACATCTGTAGAAAGAAGGATCCAGTAAGTAACAACCAAAATTAGCACAAACTAAAACTCACCTATGAACTGTATTTTTAGCATGCAGATATGCAAGCCCTGACAATATTTGCATAGTGTAGCTACGAATGACTATTTCATCCAATGGACCATAATCTTGAAGAAGTTTGTGGATTGAACCACCAGACACATATTCCAGGTATATATATAGTTTGTCATCAACCTGTTGACAGGATATAGAGTCAATGATATGAGCTATCACAATCTGAACCCTTGATTACCATCTAATGATCCAATATTCCTTCATAATAATGCAAAAACACAAGCTAGAGAACTGAAATAAAGGATACAAAGACTTCACTTTCTCCAATAAGCTTTCGGCCGTGACAATATTTTAGCACAAAATACCATAATGGCACAACAGCTTACATAAAACTAAAAACAAAATGAAAAAGAAAAGAAGAGAACTACATCAAAGAGCAGAAAAGACATACTGTTTCATATCCATAATACCGTACTATATTTGGATGCCGCAAGCGACTCAGTAGTACAATTTCCTGTCAAATAACAATTGCCAGTATGAAGTTTTCCTCTCAATTCATAAACAGAAGTCTGAAATAAGATACACAAATACAGGAGATTTGTTCGACAAAATTGCTAAACTCCAACAAATCTATCCAGAATACTTACTTGTCCCAGCTGTTGTGCACTTTCCTTTGACTTCATGTCATCTGAAAATAGTGTCACCTCCTTCATTGCACACATCTCACCACTCTCACTATAGACCAGGCAGTAAAGTAAGATCATAAATGGGATTGGTATAGACAAAAAACAAACACAAAAGAAAAGGTGCATAATTTGTATGAAAAGATCTGAAACATCACACCAGTAAAAATACCTGTCGAATAATCGAATTCATCCGTTCAATATTCGATGCATCAAACCAGGAATTCTACCATCAATTATGAAGAGAATATCTACAATAAATAATAGCAGTGACAAGGGGGAAAAAAAGGCAGCCTTTTCATACAAACCTGTTAAAACCAAGATACACGTGTCCAAATGTGCCTCTACCAAGCAGCCGTCCCTTCTTCCAGCATGAACCAGGGCCTGTTGGAGTTTCTGCCCTGCCAGGACTTCGTGCTAATGGAGTTGTTGTGGTTGAATATGATGGGGAAAAGGGACCTGAGTTAGAGATTGTTGGGGGGAGAGGCAACCGGTAGCTTTGTTGCTTCTTCTCATCAGAGCAGTTTGGAGGCATCTCCATGGCCATCAGCCCAGATCGGGGATGCAGAGGGGTGACAGCACCACTTTGTGTTCTGGAGCTGGGCCCAGGGCTTGTCATTCTTGGGCTAGGTATTGGAGAGCACTCAGGGCTACACCTGCTGTGAGGCCAAAAATTTTGTCCTGACATATCTCCTCCAACTGAATTATGACCAGAATTCTGACCTGACCCTGGACTGGAGCAGTGTCCAGATCCAAACAAAGTTATATCTGGGTAGGGCTTTCCTGCCCAGACACCAGAATTCATGACGAGTTCATGACCGAATACTCTCATTGGACTTCTAGAAGGACTAGAGATTGAGCTGTCTGGAGCACTGTTAAAAGCATCATGATTGGGAATATGTAGATTTGGCACATGAGTGCTTAAAGGTCCTTGCTTAGGCGAAGTAGGGCAAGTCTGGTCATTAATCAAAATGTTAGCTGGCTTCAAAATCTCCCTCAAGTTCTTTCTGTTGGCAGCAAGGGATTGGTTTTTAAGCTTTATGCTTCAACAAAGGTAAAAATCATTTTGTTAGGTACAGAAGCCATAAAAATTACAGCAGAAGCAAGAAAATAGTAACACGTACATAAAGCATCATCAACCATAGAAATCAGACTCTTGCTGAAAATACATCAGAATTCTTAATGACACACATGCAAACACACCTGGAAGGGCTGTCTGTTGCAGTTTTGTTCCCATTTTCGAAGTCAGATGCCTGAGGGCTCAAGCAACGTGATTCAGAGGGATCATCACTATAAATGGAACAATCACTGGAAACGGACTCTGTTGCTAAATCACCATCAGCATCTGCAGATTCTGGATCATTTGGAAGATTTTCGGGTATAGGAAGGGGCTGAATAAGTGACGGCTTGGAGCCTTTATCAAATATTGCCACTGTTGACGCACTGATTGTAGAATCAGAACGCCCTACAGCAGTTAGGTGCACTCCAGGAACTGGAAGTGCATAGGGCCTTTCTAAACTTTGACTGCAAGATACTTGTGCAGAGGATGATGGGGACCGTGACTGCATATGAGACAGAGATCCTATTTCTGAAGCAGTGTCATTACAGTGTCGCTGAGAACCACTAGACCTACTGCTGTACTTCTCTTCAGAAGAAATCTTCAATTTCCTGCTGATCGCATCAATGAAACTTTCCCTGTTTGCTTTCTTGTCCACTACTTTGGAGGAAGATTTCCCCCACAACCAAGGCATGATTATGGAATAAATTTACCTCACATACACATGAACTGTATCCCAATAAAAATTTATCACGTGTACTGAACTAGTAACCGTCTTTGGAACTTGCAAGATTTGATATCAAAATTCAGTACAATAGCTGCCTCCACAAAGTTTCCAGAAAGAGATTACAATTAAAAGGCACAACTCCATTTAAGACAACGGTGGTTCAAAAAGACTTGCCCAAAAGATCCTGTAAGTCTTAACAATATTAGCTAGCTAGTGGAATGCAAAAGAGTAATGGGTTTTTATACATATACATTGTAGACACACAGATAGCACAAATAAATTGAAGTGATATTTTAGGCATAAAAATGTTTTTTTTTTTTTTTTTTTTTTTTTTTTTTGTTGTGGGGGGGGGGGGGGAGAGGAAGAGAGAGAGATAACAGATTAGACTAAAATCAAATGAAAATATAGTGGAACCTAACCCAATATGCTCATCCGAGAAGGAATGAAAAGCAACAAGCTTAATACTCAGTAACTGTTCAATACTAATTATTCAGAAAGAAATTAATTATGTAGTCGAATGGCAACGTCCTTCAAACAAAAGACCTAAGTATTTATTAAAGAAACACCCCCCAATACCCACACACACACCCCCCAATACCCACAAAAAAAAAAAATGCCCAACGACAACAACAAAAGCTTTCCCCAAAATTCCTGTGGCAGGTTTAAGCAAACTTCTTCTCCACGAAAGCATACAAACAGGTATGCATGCCAAAATGATGTGGCTCAAATTAAAAGGTTACCATATTTTAATACCTTCAAATGTAGTAAGGTGTTCAAATCAAAGGAAACAGCTTGTTTTGATGTGGACATATGGAGTTTGTGAAGTTTTCAGGGTCTGAAGAACATATTGTACTTACATAAAAAGCTATAAATGCACACTAAAGCAACAACACTAAATGCATGCTATGTAACAACACTTGCCGATGTAGAAAGTGCATAATACTTTCATAGCATGACCAAAACCCTTCTGTTTAAGGCAATTGCTGTACATAGAATATAAAGCTTCAAATTCGACGGCAACTCTATTTATTTTTTTGATAGGTAAGTGGCAACTCTAGATGAGTAGTCCAATCTATGTCTCAGGATCACCCAGCATACAGCTAGACAGTTCGCATCATCTCATGATGCATAGTTGATCCTTTGAGATGCCCAAGACATCTCCAAGCTTACTAAAAATCACCAAGTCATTGTCTCACATATCAGTATCCTCTCATTATCTGCAAAGAACGCAACTTGGTTGCATGGACTTGTTCTCTACCAAGTTCAAAAACATTGCCCTATAACAAGCATTTAAAACACCATATTCAACGGAAAAACTGCTCCTAATCAAATGCATATATTGAAATGAACTTGAAGATCTATGTTGACACGGAATAATAATTTGATACTACAAACAAATTAAAAACGTAAAAGCACAGTCAAACATGGCATAAACTACATTTTTCAGTTGACTTACAATGACAATATGATTTTTATGAACTTCGACAAATTAGGATCATAGGCTGCTGGTTCACTATGATAAAACTATCCACCAACTATGTGATGAACCAGCCTGTCAATTGCATAGAATTATTATTTCTTATTTTTTTAGTCCTCAAACTCACAACGTTCAAATTGCAACCTCAATCACACTTGAAGTTACCAAGCCCAAAGTAGCAACAATCAATTTCAAACCTAAAATATAAATGCAAAAAGATTATCGTGCATATGGCAACACTTCAACCCAACAAAACCTTAGTCCTAAACTAGTTAGGATCTACCTACTTGAATCTCTCTGCCATTTATATCAAGGGATATGTTTTCCAATATGGCAAACTCTTTAACTACTTCATAAATTAACTAGATCAACTAATAATGGAATAAATATCACTGTATTCACCCGAAATTGCAACCTCTAATTGTTTTCTTTGCCAATACAACCTAAGCCACTGAGCTCTTGCTAGTAGAAACAATTCAAGCAACAAAAATCCAAAATTTTCAGATACAGTTTGATGCTGTAGGCATTCCTTCACGTTTTATATCATGCATAGCAAACTTGACATATTTAATTATTCTATGTTCATTTAAAATATATATCATAACTATGACCCCTGTTTATTACCTCAGTTAATCAGTTTTCAACAACTCAATGCTATCTTATTCCAACTTAGTTTTACGACTTTGAGACCAAAAAAAAAAAATACTAAATTAAACAACGGTTTCAGCTACTTCTACTACCATAATAAAGCTCCGGTGACATAAATCCTAAGAAATAGATAAAACCTCTCACATCACATTTTAGCCAATACTGCACAATAACAAAGTCAAACTCAATAATCTAGGGCACACTTCCTGCCCTAAGATTTAAAATTTCAACTAATCATCCTGAAAAAAAATAACTTAATGAAATGTATATATTGAGCATCCATACGTGTTTGTGCATCCTTATATCACCATATAACAGACAAAAATAAAAATAAAATAAAATAATCATCTTACCATTAAAATCTCCTCAAATATTTAATAAGTTTGTTGAAATTAACCTGAAAATGAATTTATAGAGTCCCAAGACTCAAATTTCACTTAAAAGAAGCCGAAAAATCAACCAAAAAAAAAAATACCAGCAAAGCAGCAACAAACACTCCCGAATTCCTACCACAACCTAACAAAACCACTTATTATACAGAGAAACCAGGAGTCCATACATCACAATCAGTCAATTCCAGTAGCTGAAATCCGCTCAATACACCAACTCAAAAAAAAAAAA
>QLOD02000016.1:2356692-2368127 GCA_003260245.2 Sideroxylon spinosum | reverse complement strand
GATGCATCAATTCTCATTTTTGACAATGATCTGCTGCCGCAATACTGTGTTAACAAATTCAATTGTCTATATACTACTTCACCCATGTGAACATTTAAACGCCTCAAACTGAACTTGGCTTTGCGCATCTTACTGTCAATCAATATCTACTTCAACAAAAATGTGCAACTAAACTCAACTTGGTAGTGCCATAAACTATTAATGTCACTAAATAGGGTAAAGTGCAAGTTATCACAAAGTCAATCCAACAAGGAAAGAATCAGTTAATCGTCAAACAAATAAACAACCAACTCATATCGGATATTAGTTGCTTGACAAACATCAAAACACATGACAATCATAACAAGCCCCACAAATCATACACAACCACCACTAAGGGGATTTGAACTCAAAGACCTAAACTACGAAGGTACTAGAGTAGCTATTTTGAAACATTACTAATAATTTTGTAGGAAAGTTAGATATCCTTTCTAAATTTTTAAGGCAAAATGAACAAGGTAAAAGGAAAAAAAAAAAAAAGCTGTTCATGCTAGCATTAGTCATACAACTTTAGAAAAGGCAATTATTACCTACTAACCATGAAATAAAGGAATACATAACAATAACAAATATCAAGAAAAATACACGGAACCTACTAATAATTTCTTTTTATTTATTATATTTTTTAATCCATTTGTATTTAGGATTTTATTTTTTTCTGGCTCTTTTCGTTACCTCCTTTTCTTTTCTTCCCATCCTCTACTTTTCATTCACCAAATCTTCTCACTCCATATCCTTAGGGTACCATTGGCTCCCTTTATTTATTTTTTTATCTCCCAGTTTTGAATTTAATAGCGATCGCTTGATTGAACTAGCGTTTTGATTGGCTTTGAATAATGTAGATCTGGCAGAATTAAATAGAATAGGCCCAATCATTTTTTTCTTGATTTCCAAAAAAATATTAGCTTTGTAGAAGAACGATTCGTTTCAAATCCGAGACGTTTGGAACAACAATCTCGATCAAGAGCTCGCTTTGATTCACGAAATTGTCGATATTACCCTTATCTCACCATGGATACAGAGTTTCCCGACGCTGTTCTCTGCCCAGTGGGGAGCGTCAAGAACATCAACGATTATATATACCAGACTTGAAGGAAAATGTTGATATGTTGAAGTTGACTTAGTTGGGCATCACATTTTCCGACGAAGATGGGAACTTGCCAACGTGTGGAACTAATAATAGAACTGCATTTGGCAGTTTCATTTTTGCGAATTTAATATAATGGAAGACATTTTCGAGAACAATTCGACTGAACTGTTGAGGCAATGCGGGATTGATTTCAATGTTACGCCTCTTCACTGTTGAATTAAATCCCTACTTCCATCCATTGATGAAGAAAAGCACTAAGAGTGAAGCGGACTACAATCGTATAATACCTGGTATTTATTTTTTTACCCCTTAATTAGATTTTATTTAAATTTTGAGCCACTCACATATTTGGCCTTGAGGTTTGGTCCAAATACAAAAATAATTTTATTTTCTTAGGACGGGTTGGATTTGAACCCGAGTTTAAACTTGGAGTTGGGCCTAAGGCTCATCTTTCCTTTTCTGCGTAGACTCCCCCAAAACTATGGAGTACCCACTCGGGTGTGGGTGAGGTGTGGGTGCAGAATCGAGTGTGACACTTTCAAATTCGGATATGACTGTGATGCTTAGATGAAAAAATCATCCATTTTGGACATCTTCAACGATGACATTTTCCGAAAATGGCATTTTCTGTCTAAAGGATTCTTTGGATGACTTCAAACTTTTGTCTTCTCTGAGTTGATTATACAAACATAATTATGTTTTACATAATCCTACCTTCTAAGTGGTGGTGCTTACTCCTTCCATATTATAAGTGATCCCTCAAGAGTTGGAAGTAATAACCCAAAATGGAGCTAAGACTGAAGGTTGACTTGGGTTTTTATAAATTTATATGTTTAGTTGTACGTTGTACTTGGACTATTATTTATTTGTGTAACCCAAGGAGTGGGTCCTAAATTTAAGGATGACGTTATGAGCCTTGTAATATGTTATAAAATTATTGATATAGCCCTATAGGCCTTTGTATTTGGTTGTATTTGGTTACTTATATATAACCCCTTGATTGTTTAATAATATTTTATATAGAAATCATAGAGAGTAAATAAGTACTCTAATTGATTTATTGATTTCACCTAATCTTCGTTTAAGTTTTATTTAATTATTATATTCTCATGCCATCCATCCATCCAACCGTCATGGACTACAAGGATGGGGGTGTGACAGAGCACTCATGAGAGAGCATATGTACCAATAATCACATGCAAATTGGGGATAAATGTAAAGGTGAGTGTAAAAATAGCTTAGTATACGTTGTTGGGCCAATTTCATTTGATTTTTTTTCCTTTTCTTTTTTTTGATTTGAGCTCATTTTCCATTTTACACTTTTAAAAACAAAGAAAACAGCTCAAACGTATTTGATCACTTATGATTTGTTTTAAAAAACAGAAAATAAGTTTACCCAGGAAATGAAAAATGATAAAAAATTACTTTGAACATTTTCAATACAAAACAAAGAAAATCTGAAAATAAGTAAAGCAAAACATTTTAGCCTCGTTCAGTAACACTTTTGTTTTTTGTTTCTTTGTTTATGTTTTTCAAATTTTGTAAACTAGCAACAAAAACATGTTTATTAAATTTTTTTTTTTTTTGTTTCCAAACAAATGAAAACTTAAACAGAAAAACGAAAACAAAAAAAAGATGTTAGACACCCTGTTTTCTTTTTCTGCTACAAATATTTTTATAAATTTTATTACTTTTTCATTTTTGTTTTAGTATATTAAAAAAATACTTTATTCAAATATTTTATTAAACTAAATTATTTTTAAAAAATAATATAATTTTATTAAATAAATTATCTGAATAAATATATAATATGTTTTATTAATTTATTTTTAGTAAAATATTTAATTTAATTTAAATATAAATTAAATTGATTAATATTAAATATTAAATTATTTTTAATAAATAAAAGTTATGATTTAATTCAATAATTAATTTAATTTATCTAAATTAAACGACATAATAATTATATTTTACTCAATTTTTAAATAAATAATATAACTAAATTAATATGAAATATATATTTAAAATTCTATCACATTTTTAGAAACTAATAAAATTAAATATTTTATGAAAACAAAAAGTTAATAATTATAAACAAAATTGTATTCTCAAATGTAGTTTCAGTTTTCATTCCAGAAGAAATAAACAGTAACAGAAAACACAAAACACAAAACGACAACAGAAAAACAACAGTAGAAAAACGATAGTGATGTCAAACAAGCCATTTCTATTTGCTTGTTTTTGGATTTTTAAATCATGAAACAAGAAACCGAAAAATAAATCAAACACCAACTTAGTTTTCTTATTAATAAGTTTATATTCTAGGTTCCTACGCGTAGGTCACATTGGCGTACCAAAACAAAAAGGAGCATGAAGAAGAAGATGATGGTGTCATCATCATTCACTCGCTTAAAAGTTGAAATTTAAACATTTTAGAATCACTAAAAAAACAAATGAGGCCACCCCCCATCATTGAATTGACCTAATTTGCATTAGACAGGAAAGGAAAATCCAAATCAACAAAAACAGAAATAAAAAGGTAAAAAATTAACCCATTTAAAAGAAACATCAAGTCTGATGCAACCCAGAAACCCACTACCGTGAATCTATATAATAAGTTGAGTCAATTGACATGATTTTTATCTAATGTGGCTTTTGTCTGACATGGCTCCCCGGTGCCGAATAGGGTTAGTTTGAATTGTGATTTTGCTGAGGAGAAGGCGAGTGTTTCGATGGTTGGTTGAATTGTGTTTAAATGGTTAATTGATGTTTTAAATTTTTAATTATTTAAATTTTAATTTTAAATAGAGAATTAATTTTTTTTTTTTTAACATTTTGTCATACAATTAAAAACTAATAGTTATTGTACCATTAGAGAATTAGTTGAAATAGAGAATTAGTTTCGCCACTTAGTGTACATTAGATTTATTCAATAGACAATATTAAAGTAATGTATGGATATCTATTAGACAAATACTTAGATTAAAAATTTAATTTTAATGTGTTTAAAACTAAAATTTTAAACATATACAATTTTATACTTTTTGTTTAAACTTTAAAATAACAAAACCGAAACTTTTAAATTTGAGATTTTTTTAACTATTGAACTTGCTCAATGAACATGATTAATTTTTTTTTCTCTCCATTTTGGTTATCTTTTTGATCACATCACATAAAAATATAATCTCTCACTATTCCTGTTTATTTTTTAAATACTTTTTAATGAATATCAAATAACAATCCCTTTTGCTTCTTTAGATTTATTCAATGGTTAGTTTTACTTCTTTTTCTCTCTACTTTGGTTGTCATTTCAGGCACATCACATAAAGATATAATATCTCGCTCTTCCCACATATTTTTTGAATTTTAAACTAATATTTTATAAAATTTGATAATATTTGTAAGAAATAAAGAAATTGTACACATTTATTAATCAAAGTCAATTAAATTTTTTTATTTTAAAAATATATTCGAATTTTAATTTTCTTCAAAATTTTATTAAAAATAAACATTTAAATTAAATTTTAATTTTAATGTGCTTAAAACTTGAATTTTAAATACATATACTTTTATACTTTTTGTGTCATTTATATAAAAGAAAGCTGAAACTTTTGAATTTGAGATTTTTTAACTATTAGATTTACTCAGCAACCAAGATGATTTCTTTCCCTTTCCACCTTAGTTGTCCTTTCGGTCACATCACATACAAACATAATCCACCACTATTCCCATATATTTTTTTGAATACTTTTAAAATTAAAATTTTTAAATTAGAATTTTTAAAAATTTGATAATATATTTCTGATAATAACAAAATGGTATATATTTATTCAATGTATAGATATCTATTAGACAAAGTCATTTAAATTTTTTATTTAAATAAAAATTATTTAAAATTTAATTTTCTTTAAAGTTTTATAATATTTAAATATTTAAATTAAAATTTAAATTTTAATGTACTTGAATTTAAATTTTAAGTACATATACTTTTACAATCTTTATATCATTTATATAATAAGAAAACTAAAAATTTTAAAATTGGAGATGTTTTAACTATTAGATTTGCTCAATATCCACGATTTTTTTTCTTTTTCTCTTACTTTTCTTATATTTTTTTGAATACTTTTTATATAAAAGATCTTTAATTAATATTTTAAAATTTTAATGCTTTTTATAATAAATAAAATTTAAAAATAATATTTATAATAATTGTATAAAATTTGATAATATTTACTAAAATTATATGAATGCTTAATTTCTTTTAATTAGTGATTTTTATTTTTATAAGTTATTTTTATATTTTTTTATGTATGTTTACTTTATAAATCTAAGATATTTATAATCCAAATTATATTTCTATACATTTAGTCACGAACAATAACTACTATATATATAGATTCGACAAGTGATAAAAAAAAACTCTTAAGAAAAGATAAAAAAAAATATCAAAAAAATTTTAAAAATTATTTATTTTTTATTTTATAAATTATGAATTACGAACTCGCAATTTATATTAATGAATTATAAATCTATAATTTATTTAATTTTATCTTATTTTTATCATTTTAAAAGCATACATAGGGGTAAAACACAAGCGTGGTCCATACTGCCGTGTTTGGTAAGCGAGATTAGGGAAGATAAGACAATTAATAGTATCTTTTAGTCTAAATTACACTAACACACCGTTTGAGATTTTTTTTTTTTTAAGGCACACAGCTGGCGTGAAAAATGGGTGGACCGGATTGCACAAAGGCTTTGCCTGGTTTAAGAAAAAACTTTTAATTTTTTTTTCTAACTTTTTTTTCGTATTATATTATTTTTTATAAAAATTCTAATTTTTTTTTAGAAGATTAAATTTTAGACATGTTAATTCGAAAAAAAATATAAAAATTTATATCCACTTAAGTAAAAGTTAAAAAATATAAAAAACTAGTATATATATATATATATCCAAACAACAGAAATAGAAACAAAAATGTAAAAAATCAATCTATTTAAAAGAAACATGAAGCCTGAAACAATAGAGAGTTATCTATATTACAGTATCACTCACTTGACAAGACATCTATCCTACATGACAGAGAGAGAAGTGAGAAAGGAGCTAGTGGGTCCCATGTGCCTTTAGGCACGGAATGTTCCTAGTAATCTATATTACAATATCACTCACTTGACAAGACATCTATCCTACGTGACAGAGAGAGAAGCGAGGAAGGAGATGGTGGGTCCCATGTGCCTTTAGGCACAGGATGTTCCTAGTAATAAAGGCACGTGGGCTGTTCCTAGTAATATATATGAGAGAACGGATGTCAAATAACATCATCTCATCAGGCATATTGATCATGCCTGGTCACACCTCGCCTTTTCCATTGACTTGCGATGATGTAACAAATAATTTATGAACCAAGTTGGCCTTAGACATGTAAGAATCTGTTCAGGGTCTTCTATTTAGTGTACCAATGTGCGCCTGAATAGGAATAATGCATCCCTTTAAACATATTGGGTGCACAGCCCATGGTTGAAAAAGAGGATTAGATGGACAGGGCTTACTTTCTCATGAAAAGAAGCCGCTTCCATATTTCAAAACCGCAGTGTCCAAGTCAACATGGAACAACCTTACAGTTGCATTAAGTCCACACCCAAAATTAATATCCTTTACTTGTCACTATATATTTAGGTTAGATTTTGATCCTATGTCATTATAAACAACCGGCTCCATTTTGTTTTCTTTTTACCAAGAGATAAATTATACAAAACGATCAGATTCAACTTGAGAGCTGCTGTTTCCGGGAAAATTTAACAAGAATTCGCAATTATAGGTACTTAAATATCTAGGAGTTATCTCCGAATAGTTTCTTAGGATGGCTGTGCTGACTCTTCCTCACTAAGTCATCTACATATTCTCCGAAATCATTTGATATTCATGAGCGAATGTGACACATCATGGGTAGAAATCCCAATAATAATCTGATTATTGTCGCTTGCCACATCCCCATGTTCTCATAAATTAGCAACCGGATGCATATTGACACAACATCCACTCACAAAATTCAGAAGCTAAAAACAAATCATATGATCCCATTAATCTCTAAGCATCAGAGTAACTATACCGAAATTAAAACAAAATAATTGGAATTCAACATGGCCATAGTCTTGCTAGTGTATATATATTCCAAACAACAGAAATAGAAATAAAAAGGTAAAAAATCAACTCATTTAAAAAAAACATCAAGTCTAAAGCAACAGAGAAACCCACCAACGTAAATATATATATATATATGAACAGCACAATAAAGCAATTAAAAAAGTCTAACCTTCGGGTTTGCGGAACCCGGGACGCCTTTGACCACGGCCGGCATCCTGCTACGGGTAGAACCAAGAAGATTGTGCTGCAAACTGGGTCAAGGCCGAACTGAGTGAGCATGCAAGAAGGCATGGCTAGACGGTGGGTAAGCGATCGCGACAGTCTGGTCGGCAGATTGGGACCCGTCGAGAGGAAGCCACGGCCAGCGAGGCCCCCAAACCTGCAAGTTATTGGATAAAACAACAGCAACATTACTTGGCTTCATATTGTACATGGAGCCTACAACAAAAAAGTTAAGTAACATAAAAGAAAATGAAAGAATGGAGTCAGGGGTAGTTAGAGAAAAGAGATGATTATTATGGATAAAGTGTAGAGAGAGAGAGAGAGTGAGAGTGAGTGCTTAGGCTTAAATCAACAGCATTGTCCTGATGAAACCCAGCGGCCGGTTCAAGCTCTCCAAAATCCACAAAACGCGTCTGGTTTTGGGGGTTTTCATCACCCCTGTTTTAGAAGACTAACACAAGTAAAACAGAGTCACCCTCACCCTCGAATTCATAACCAACTTCTAAATATGCAAAACCGAGAGAGAGAGAGAGAGCGATTAAGTACCAACCTGAGGTGGAAGGAGTGCCAAAATAGATCGGAATCAGCGAGAGGTGGAGGAGCTGCCAGTGCCTTGGAGCTCGGCTGCATCTCTCCTTGTCCTCCTCGCTCCATCCACCACCCTCTCTCTCTCTCCCCCCCTCTCTCTACATCGTAAAAGCTTCACCTTCTTTTCTCCTCCGCTTCTGGAAGCAATATGTCTTCTCTTTACACATTTGGATGTACGAGCAGATACAGAGAGAGAGAGAAATCTTGAAACTATCTTTTTCGGCAGGCAGAGTGAGAAGTAGGATATGGAGCGTATCAGTACGGCTTTTTGATAAAAGCGTCAGATAGAGGCCTTTTACATTATTGCTGTTCTGACTCTAATTTGACCTTTCTAAGTCGTTTTAGTTTCTCAATACCGCTATAACCACAGACTCCTCCCCTCATCAATCCGTCTTGTCACAAGGCAAAGCATTCCTTTCACTCCCAATTACCCATTCAGAGTCCGTTCCTGTGTTAGAAAATTTATTGAAGGTTTTTGAAAATTTTCTATTAAATTTTATATTTTTTTTCCTAAATTAAAAAAAATGAAACATCTTTTTAAAAAATAACATAATTAAAATTTTATTAATTGAATAAGTAAACTTTTTTTGAGAATGTAAACACGAACTCCTAAGTTATCAAATAACATCTATTTTGCCTATTTGTTGTATACCCGTCCTAACAAAAAGTGCCAAACCGTTCCGATGATTTCTCCACTGCCACAATTCATGCAAACGGCTGACTCAAAAGTCCAAAAGTTATAAATCAAAATCGTTTCGACGAAACCAAAAAACCGTTTTAACGATTTTCCTATTCAAAAAGTTAACACAAAAATAAAAAATAAAAAATTCATTATTCATCTCTGAAAAACGTGGTTTGGTGGCTGTACACCAAAACGTCAAAAAGTTTTTCAAACCACATTTTTTTTGTGGTTTTCCGTTATTTTTGTCGCGCCAAATAGGCCCGGAGTTTGGGAAGGGAGAGAAAAAAAATAATCTGTCATGTCATATTTATGTCGTGTGATTATGTATTTAACTGTTCTAGTCAATCAAAACACGATACAATTAATTAATTATATCAAAATCCTCAATACAAACACAATCTATTTATTGCATGGATAACACAACACGCATAACCTATTTAGAGCTCATTTGGCGAGACAAAAAACAATGAAAAACCGTGAAAATATGTGGTTTGGGAAATTTTTTAACGTTGGTGCATAGCTACCAAACCATGTTTTTCAGAGATAAATAGTGAAACTTTTTAACTTTTGTGTTAACTTTTTACAGAGAAAAACCGTCGGAACGGTTTTTTTAGTTCCGTCGGAACCGTTTTGCCTTAAAAATTTTTGATTTTTGCGTCAGCTATTTGGATGAAATAGAGCAGTGGGAAAACTTTCAAAACGGCTTGGTATTTTCTATCGAGATGGTATGCAAAAAATAGGTAAAATGAGTGTCATTTAGTAGCATAGGAGTTGTGTTGACATCCCAAAAAAAAATTTCCTATTCAATTAACGGAATTTTAGTTATGTTATTTTTTAAAAGATATTTCACTTCTTTTTTTTTTTTTTTTTTGAAATTTGGAAGGAAAGGAAAATGTCAAAATGTAACAGATAATTTCAAAGTTTTTCAGTAAATTTTCTTACGCCAAACGATCCCTTAATATACATGTCATGGAAGTCGACTAATATGCTAAATATATCAATCCAAAATATCTAGTATACATGTCATGTAAGTCGACTAACATGTTAAATATATCAATCCAAAATATTTAATATACATGTCGTGTAAGTTGACTAACATGTTAAATATATCAATCCAAAAAAAAAAAAATATATACATGACTAATATGAAAAATACACTAATTTTGTAAAAAAACACTCCTACTCAAAATATATATAGCTATCTCAAAAAATATACAAACCAAATCAATTATAAATGATTAATCATATTAAAGGGATTGACCTACTTTTGCCACGAACTCAATGTCTTTATAGTCACATAAAAATGAGTTGGCTCAAACTCATTTATGATCACTCAGAATCCCCCAACTATGTTTGGATTTTTTGGGTCTTATTCATGTGTTATGCCAAAAATTACCAGTTTTATATACAAATGTATAAAAGCCTTTTATAAGCGAAGGCAAATGACAATAATATTCAATACAAATATAGATACATTCTGTTCCACTTTATTTTGCTTTTCATTACTTGAAATTATACAATTATCTCTTTTTTCCTTTTCATCATATGCTTTGTATAACTCTAACGCTTATACAAAAATTCAATTTAAGAAAAAATTATAATACCATAAATACCTTATTTTATAATAAAAAATATTTTTTAAACAAAATATTTAGAAGACAACTTATCAAACATAATTTTGTCATTCTAGATTCTTTGACAAGTGGACAATTGCTATCTTAATTTTTGAAAAAATAATTCACTCATGGGATATGGGTAACCTTATTGTGATAAAAATTTTCAATTATAATTTTTTTTTAAATAAAATTTCATACTATAAAAAATCAACTTCCTCATCCTAATTCCTATTCAGCAGCATCATTCAACAGCATTCAACAGTATAGGGAGTCACTATGCAACCTTCTAAACCCAATAGATTCCCAACACTTACTCCTCTCTTATTTGCTAATGTGGCAGTGGGGGCCACTTACAAAATTAATTTTTTAATTTATAAGGATCAGTTTTCTCATTTCTTGGATTGGGAATGAAATAAATAAGGGACATAGGAATGGGGACACTGCTAGTGGTATTTTTTTACAAATGAACCTTATATTCAAGTATAGGAATTGAGATGACGAAGTTGATGTCAATGCTTCAATGTGTGTATTGCTTTCATTAAGTACCTTTCACGCCTAACATAATTATTCTCCAAATGTTACCCTACAATTAATTAAAGATAATATATGTATTACATTTATCTTATCTATAGATCGTAAACTTAAATTCTATATAAATCAAATACAAGAAGACTCAAGAAAACTTTTTTCTTATCCTATCTCTTACAAACAAAATTAATTCCTAAGCAAATAAATAGTACGTCTCTAAATATAAATGACTAAACCCCATCTATCTTATCATTGATAAAATTCATCCCTATAAAAAATTCACGTTTTTTAAGCCCAAAAAATACTAAAGTGAAATTCAAAAACAAATACTGGAGTAACTGTAATTCTATAAGTAAAAATAGAAATATATATATATATATATATATATTTAAAGAAAAAATAATGATATATGATAAAATAAAAATTTGAAAAAAAAAAAAAAGAGACGAATTTTGAAAAACCAAAAACACGCCACATTTATTGGAAAAGCTGTGGGATTTATTTATTTGTTAGGAATTTATTTTTTAG
>QLOD02000016.1:2134016-2146182 GCA_003260245.2 Sideroxylon spinosum | reverse complement strand
TATATATATAGAAAGAAAGAGATGGGAGAGGGAGGAACTTATCGATGACCGATGGTAGCAGAGGGGACTGGCAGTAGGGATAGGTAGGATTCGAGAATCACAGAGGCAGAGAAAGAGGAGAAAGTTCGCACGAGGAAAAAGTGAAGAAGGGAGAAAAAAAAAAAAAAAGATGTGCCGCGGGATTTTTATGGAGGCATTAGTGGTGGCTATTAATCTTTTTAGTGACTGTTTTAAGTTCTCAAAACATTAATACAACCTTGTGCATTGCAATTGTGACCCACCTTTATGGCTGTCATTACTGGTCCAAAAATTCTATTAGCGATCGTAAATGATGGACACTCGAATTTTTACTTTGTTAATACTCAATCTTCTAGTAGTGGTTTATATATATTTTATCTGATTATTCATTTTAAAAATAAAATAATTAAGTATTATTAATCTTGATAGCGTATGACAAAAGAAGTATACCTTTCTTGCGAGTGAGGAGACAGTTATAAAAAAATTACTTGGTGGAGTGGGGTTGAAAAAAGAATCTCACCTATTACCATTTCTATATTATAATAATCTATATAATATAAATTTATAAATAACTAATTTATAATAAAAAGTTATTTTTGTAGACCTAGCCATTATATGAGATAATTTATCCTCAATTAATGAAAAGAATAAGATAATAATCTTATATTGGGTTTTGCTATTTCGAAACAAAATAGAATTGTCAATCACGATTCCATTAACTCCAATATATTTGTTATGACTACTAAAAAAATTAAAATTTTGAAAATTTGTTCGATCAATCGGATTTTATTGAGTTCAAGGAGCTCTTGTTTATTGTTAAGTTAAACATTCAAACAAGACTTTAACTACTTCCTTAAATGGTTGAATTATAACAAATTATTTGGATCGAGTACAAATTCTCATTATATAAGTCTGTAACTAAAATTATTTGTGTTGAGAGGTGGATAAATATGATATATACGTAAGTGAGATTTTTTGTTGTCATAGAACTAATTTTAAATACATATATTTTTATACCATTTGTGTTATCTATGCAATAAGGAAAGTTAAAATTTTTGAATTTGGCATATTTTTAATTGTTAGGTTTACTTAATGCTCAAGATTATTTTTTTTTTTTGCTTTCTAATTTAATTGTCTTATTGTTTACTTCATATGGAAATATATTCTCTTACTCTTCCTTTATTTTGTTAAATATTTTTTTATAAAAGTTTTAAGTCAATATTTTTAAAAATATGATAATGTTTGTAATAAATAATAAAATTTTACATTTTATTAAGTATTGGATAGATACTTTAATCTTTTTTGATTAGTGATTTTTATTTTTATAAATTATTTTTGTAGTTTTTCGTGTAGGTTTGTTTTATAAATTTATATTTGAGTTAATTATAGATTAAATTATATTCTGTACATTTAGACACAGATAATTTATAATATATAAATATTTACACTCCGTAGTTCACATTCACAGCACTAACACCTCTAATTTAGTCCTTGCATAGATATTTTATCCTTTTTTTTTTTTTTTTTACACCTTTTCACTTAAAAATTTAGATTTCACTTTTGTCTTGAGTATAGGTATCGTTGAGGAGAAAAAAGTTTTCAACCATTGAAGAAAAAAATTCTATATCTCTCATTATCTTTCAATTTTTCCTATTTTCTTTTCATTTATTTTTTTTATCATTCCTAAAATCCAAAACATTGATATTTACTAATATTTGTAAAATAACGAATATTTTTATAATATTTAAATGAAGTGCAATTTAATTATATTTACTCAAATTTCAAAAATTTAAGTTTATATAAAATAATCAACGAGTAAAAAATTTTAATTTAGCTAATTTTTTCCTAATTTTTTTTTTTTTTTGGGAGAAATCCATCTTCCCTAATTGGCGCACTTCACAATTCTCAACTTCAAAAGGCAAAAGCGAACCTGTCGTCTTGCATGAAGGGACTCACCAAGTCGCTGACTTTACCCGCCTTCAGCTCTCTCAAGACCCTAGTGCTCCAGAAACTCTACCCACAGGCCCTCAAAGCTTCAACCAATTTTCACCAACCACACCTCTCGGAGACAGTCCATGCCTTCTTCCTCAAATCAGGCTGCGTTCTCGACCCATTCCTCTCCGCCTCTCTCATTACCCACCACTTCTCACTCTCCGGCGACTTCTCACCCGCCACCCAACTCCTCCGTGACACAGAGGAACCCGATATCGTCGTCTATAACGCTCTCATTTCCGGGTACGCCCGTTTTCGCCAAGCCGGACCCGTTTTTGAGCTCTTCAATGAGTTGAGGCAATTGGGTCTGAAGCCGGACGTGTACACATTGAGTTCTTTGATCAAAGCCTGTGATAATTTGGAGCGTAATGAGATTACTCATGGAGTTTCCATCAAAATGGGGTTGGTTTCAGGAGTGTTCTTGGTTAGTGGGCTAGTTGAAAATTATTCGAAATCGGGGAGCGTTAATGCAGCTGAGAAGTGCTTTGGGGAGTGTTCGGTTTTGGATGCTGTGGTTTGGACGGCCATGATCAGTGGGTACGTTTGGAATGGAGAGTTTGACAAAGGCAGAGAGGTTTTTATGGATATGCGGAGATTGGGTTTGGAATTGAATGAATTTAGCTTGACTAGTGTCCTTGGTGCTTTGTTTGAGGTCGAACAAGGCGAGCAGATTCATGTATTCAGTCTAAAGATTGGATTTTTATGTGGGTGTTCGATTCATTTGAGCAATGCAGTAATAAATATGTATTCTAGATGTGGGCGGAAATCTGATGCGGTGAAAGTGTTTGATGAAATTCCTAATCCAGATGTTGTTTCTTGGACGGAGCGAATTGGTGCCGCCTATGATGTGGTAGAAGCCTTTGACGTCCTTGAATTTTGTCGCGGGAGCGGTTTGGAAGTAAATGAGTATGCGTTGAGTTATGTTTTGTCTGCCATTGCAGGCCTAAAGCTGTTGAACGCTGGAAAACAAATTCATCTGCTTTGTTACAAGGCTGGGCATCTAGTTACGGTCTCTGTTCGCAATGCAATAATTTCCATGTACGGGAAATGTGGACAGATGGCCGATGCCAAGCTTGTCTTCGATGAGTTGATTTGTCCAGATTCTATTTCTTGGAATTCTCTGCTTGCTGCTTATTCTGAGAATGGGCCTTTTACTGAGGCAATTGTAATGTTCTCCAAGATGCTTGATTTCGGGATACAACCTAGTAAGCATACTCTTGGTAGCATTCTTGAGGTTGTATCCAGTTCGCATTCTCCAAGACAGACAATGCAAATACATTCTCTAATAATTAAAGTTGGATTTGAGTCTGACAATTCCATGTTGTCTAGTTTAATGACAACATATGGTAAATGCAACAGAATTAATGAATCAAAGAGACTGTTTGAGGAAGTTGATGAACCGGATGTTTTACTACTTAATGCCATGGCAGCAATATTTGTCCATGCCAGCTACCATTTTGATGCCCTGAAATTGTTCCAGGAGGCATGGAACTTGTCCCTTGAAGTTGACCATTCAACTTTTAGCATAGTTCTCAAAGCCTGTGGCATGTTAACAGATCTGGAGCTAGGAAAAATAGTTCACTCCCTGGCTTTTAAATTTGGAGTTGTTCAGGACGTGTTTGTTGAAAGTGCTGCTATTGATGCTTACTGTAAATGTGGTAGTATAGATGACGCAGAGAAGGCTTTTCGGGATATATCTAAAGATAATTTGGCTGCCTGGAATGCCATGTTGATGGGATATGCTCAACATGGTTCCTTCCATGTAGTTTTTGATTTATTTAGGAAAATGGCTGAATTGGGAATGAAACCTGATGAGATAACTTTTGTGGGAGTACTCAGTTCCTGTTGCCATGCAGGGCTTGTGAATGAAGCACAATATCATCTAAACTCTATGTTTGAACTTCATGGGGTGATCCCGTGTTTAGAACACTATGCTTGTGTGGTTGATGTCCTTGGTCGAGTTGGACTCTTAGAAGAGGCAAAGATGGTCATTGATCAAATGCCTATTTTCCCTGATGCTCAAATATGGCAGATTCTTTTATCAGCCTGCAACATCCACAGAAATGTTGATCTAGGAAAAGTTGCAGCAGGAGAACTTATTCAGCTACAGCCTGGGAATGACTCTGCTTATGTTCTTCTGTCAAATCTCTATGCTTCTGCTGGTATGTGGAATGCTGTTGGAAACTTAAGAAGAGAAATGAAAAAAAGAGTAATCTATAAGGAACCCGGTTCTAGTTGGATTCAAGTTAGAGGATCGATCCACTACTTCTTTGCTGATGAGGCATTACATCCCAATAGTAAAGAAATTTATATGATGCTGCAAAATTTGCAAGACCACATGCTGCTGCTGCTGCTGCCTGACTCACACCAAGATGTCATTTTCTAATTTGATTCATGAAATACGCAGCACAAAATACTCGATATTGCCACTGCCCGAGTTGAAGCGGATGGAATCTCTTCTTGAGGTTGATGAAATATGGAGTATAGAGTACAACTTGACATCGGTCACAATGGAAACCATCCAAATTGACCCACTGTGTGTGCCATTCCCTTTTTTTTTTGGGTGGGGGGAGGGAGGGAGTGATTGCTCCTTAGGATATGCTTCCAGGAACCATATAATGCACATATTCTTCCAAATGAATTTGGTTTTCGAACCCATTTTATTGTGTCACAAAGACCTAATTTCGTATACCCTGTGGAAAACATAATCCTTGACAAAAATAAAGAGGGGAAAGGATTCATGTAGCCAGCCCCAACTAGTTTGGGATCAAGACTTCATTGATTTGAGTTTATTGTTTCATATATCATGTTTCTTTAGGTGTCTGAACAATACATCTGCTTAGAAAGGGAGCCGTAGAACTGTGATCCTGCCATAATCTGCAATTCAGAATAATTATTGTAAAAGAAAGTGATTATTTTTAATTCTGATCAATATAGGCAAATAATAAAGAGGAGCTTAAATTATAGAGACACATCATTAAGAGGAAATGAAATAAGTATGCAACCTTAATATGACACAAATAACCTTTTATTTAGTTTCATCAGTTTTTAAAGGACAGATTGAATACATAAGGAGACGAAGACACTAGTTACTGTTTCATTGAGCTAGAATTTTCTGAAGGACTTAGTTTTTTATTTTGTTGATTACTTTATGAGAAAGCAGGTGTAAGACTTAGTTTTTCATTTTATTGATTTGTTTATGAGAAAGCTGGTGTAAGTTTCTTGATTCCTATGATAGTTTCTGAGAGTTTTTGAAATTATTGAAATAGATTACCCTTTATTTGATGCATGTTTCTGGAGGCAGTAAATGGTTCCTCCTCATGAAATTTGTTATTTGTGTATTGAGAATGCGTTGTGTTTGACATTGGAAATTTAATTGATGTATTGCAGACATTGGAAACTTAATTGATATATCACTAACTTTCAGTCTAGATGTAATCAATAAATTTAGGCAGTATTAAGCTAGGGCATGCAATGGGTTATCTCTTACAGCTTTATGATAAATGTTTGTTTCATCCCTTTATATCAGATCCGTCTGATACTTGTCTCATGCTACTAACCTTACTTTGCAAACTCTTTTTGCTACGATTTCTTTATTTTTTTATTTTGTCATTTTCTTTTGCAGGCATCCTTTTGTGTACTTTAAGCCAAGGAAAAACCAGAGTTTTAACCAGAAATAGGCATGTCCCCTTGAGTTAAGTTCCTGCATCAGCTTCACATAACATGGAAATTATGAAATCAACATGCTATTTTTATTTTATATTTCACAAATCTTTTACTCTTAAATTTCTACCTCACTATAATCTTCCTAACAAAAATCAATCAATTGAAACAAATATTACAAGGGGAGGAAGAAGAGCAATTGTAATTGTAACAATCAAACAGGTTTCTTTATACAGACTGGATTTCCAATGTCTTTGATGTCCCTATTGTAGCTTTTCCCCCTGGAGTTTTGGTATGTGAAGATTTTGAGAGCACAGAAACAACAGAGTAGAAAGCATTTGCTGCCATCCTTGACTTTATTTGCCCTCTTTTTGGAAGAGGCCTTCTACCTCTGAAGCTTTCACCAACTGCTGTAGCAGCGACACTGCTCATCTTGTTGTTCATGGTGGAAAATTAAGCAAAATCACCTCCTTTCTCTGAGTTGTTTGCTCTGAGAAATGTTGATCTATGGCCCCTTTATGTGTTCAATCTAGATGACAAAGTGCTTTTATGACCACTTGCTATGGTTTGGGCCAATTTTTGGGGTATATATAGCACACCACTGGCTCATTTCAATAGCACAGGTGGGAAAAGAAGATAGACCTGGGCAGAGTGAAGAAACATTGAAGCAGTTTTTTTTCTCTGTTGGCGGGAATTGGGAAGCATGCCAGCTTTTAATTGTCTGGCTGTAAAAGATTCCACTTACCCAACTTGGGACAAATTGTATTCAGGAATGATTTGGTGAGTGACTGACAAAAAAGAGAATCCATTGTTTAATGTGCATAATTGGGTAGGGCCTGTCTGACCATGAGCACGTGTGGTTTTGACATGCGTAGGAAAGTTCTCCTGTGGACTTCAGGGCCTGGTGTCTGGTTTTTTTTCTGATAGGTGACTGGAAAAGGACAGGAGTGGATGGATACGGAAATTGTCTATTGGTAAGATTTTGCTTATCTGTTTTTGTCAAGTTTGACAGCTAGATATATTAATAAATTGCAACTGGGGTTGGACTGGGGAGCAATCCTCATATTTTTTTTATGTCTAGTTGTTGTAATGGCTATCCTTGTTTTTAGGGAAACCTCATTGGGAATGTCAAATGGCTGTTTTGCTGCCTGCAGGCCAAGCCACCTTGTTCCATAGCATGGATGCTCGCTGAATTCTGCAGCACATGGTCAGGTACCTTATTCTGCATTTACTGGTTTGGGATTGCGACGAAGATGACATCACGCTGATGAGATGATGATGGTAATGGGGAGCAGTGATAGAAACAGGAGGGATTTGCCCAAATAACCCATTTAAAATTAACAATTCCTCAAATAAGGCAGTCAAAAAATAATTTTCTGAATAGGCTGTCTGAATGGCATATTCAAATCAATTTTCTCATCGTTATCTTTTTACCAGTTCACTCTTTTTCAGGCTTATCATTTCACTTGTGCCAACGTTACCTATTGGCTTCACCATGAATATGCTACGAAGATTTGATGATTTTAGCACATCTATTTTTTAAATCCGTTATTACAGATGATTAAGTGGCCTATTCAGGAATAGTTTTTGACTGATTTATTTGAAGTATTATTGGTTTTTAAATAACTGTTTTGGTCAAATCCCTCCAGAAGTAGAATATATATTTACTAAGCAATAGTTCATTTCTGCAAAATTTGATGGTGTTCTTGTGCTTGAAACACTAAAAATTTAATCTCACTTGCACAGGTCTTTGCAGCTTTAAATATTTTACGGAAGTTGAAAACCACTGTCTGGTTTGTAAACCTAGTTTCAAAACTGGGACCAGTTCAATGATATGGTGGTTCCAATTTGGCCTCTTGAAATAGAATATTTTTGTGGCTGCTTCTCCTGATTGGAGCCTTAAAACCACTGCTGGTTTAAGGGATTATGGTCTCTCTGTCTCTGTGTGCTTGTGTACGTGGCACGCCCGCGCACGTGCAGTCAGCTGGAGCAATAGGCAATTAGGCTTAATAATTTAGAATTCTCTTTTGTTGTTGCTTGTCTTCTTAGGAATCATCACTATAGTTCAAGTTGTACGAAATATATAAAATATTTCCCTGTATCATATTAGAAAAGATGAAGCCATTGCCTAAATCATATTACTCTAGTCATTCAAATGAATTCACCATATTAGGTGTAAATCCCAGAACACTCTCCATCATCTATGAGCTAGTGCGTCTAGACTTGTGGGTTGCATAGTCAACTGATCACTGGCCAAATCGTCTCCATGCTTCAATATTATTGCCCCTTCCATGATCAAAGAAAAGATTTGTTTTTAAAACATTTTGTCTTCGAATGATTCTATCTACCTGGCATGCCCTCCCACCTCCCTGCCTAGCTACGAATCTATACCTAGAGAGCCGCCCCCCCTCCCCACAAACAAAAAAAAAAAAAGAAGGGAAAATCATACAAATAAATATCATTAATAAAAAAGTGAAAATGTGTCATTATCCTGCTATATAAGTTCTTCAAGCTAGGATCAAATCCATTCTTATCAGCAGACACACTTGAAGAACAGGAAGGTGAATAGCTGTTAAATTTGGCAGAGATGAGGAACAAGGTAAATGATGTTGAAGCTTCATTAGTTGCTGCCTCCTCCAACAAAAGTTTCAGAGGAAAAAGGTCTCTCCCGAAGAGAGGGCAAATTAAATCAAGAATAGTATTGAAAGCATTTCAAGGAATTGTATCTGTGTTCTCCCTATCCCATTCCAGGCATATTGTCAAAGAAAATTCTATTTAAGTGAGATAGGGGTGTTTAAAAGCTATTGATTAGTACATAAATTGTCTAGTGATGAGACTTGCAGTGTACTTATAGTATCTTTCTTGTTCTTTTTGCCCTTGTACCAATTCAATCGTTTTGAATTGCTTGGCTTCAGTTCAGAGTGTTGAGAGAGAGAAGTGTTCTTTGGGACTTTGTGCTGTAATTTTAGACTTTGTCGATACTCAGGCTATCTTTAGTTGCCCAAATGTTTTAGAAATCGAAATGGGAAATCTCTTTATAAGTAGGAATTTCCATAGTTGTTTGATCTTTTATCAAGGACCGGAATGTTCTCTTCCCCAATTTACGCAATACTAGATTTTGGAGTTTAATATAGTATTTGAAAATTCTGCAAAAGGTAAAACTCATTGTGCTTTTTAAGACGTGAATAGACAAACCTATCCATATTAGTTAAATTTCTTTCTGAAGGAAAAGGATAATTTAATTTTTCATCTCATGCTCCTTTTCTATTCCCAAATATATCCATTCATACCAAATACTAGCTAAAGGAAATCTCATTCTATTTCCTTGACATACCAAACATTGGAATGCCTTTCTCGATCCCGTTCTCGTTGCTGTTCCCATTAACAACCAAACATAGCATCAACAAACTAGTTAGCAAGAAAAACTAGGTCTTTTTTGGACCAACCAAACAAAATTTTCCTGATTGATTTCTTTTATTGGGAAAAATTTGGAAACTTAGTCAATTAGGCTAAAAGGTTATGAAATTTTACCTATAAAGACAATGCTGGTTCCATAGAACTGATCTGCTCATCAAGTTAGTAGAGCTGTTTCATGAATTAACAATTCAACTGATGATTAATCTTTCTAGTTAGTCGCATTTACTCCTTTTGTGGACAAGGGTATGAAGCAAGAAAGTTAATTGTTCACTAGAACGATTTAGGAACATAAAACCTGAAAGAATAGCTCTCTCTGCAACCTTCTAGTTTACCAAAAAAAGAAAAATAATTAAAAAAAAGGGCTTTGAACTTTTCATGCAAATGTACCAATAACTCTTCTTGTCTTAGCATAATACTAATACTCCACCAGCTTGTCCGAAGGAACAAAAAGTGGCAGTTCTTTAATTTCAGCCCAAGGAACAAAGTATTCTTGTACAGGGAGAAAACAAATAGAAACCAAAGAGTGATTCCTTGTTTCCATGTCAGGCAACAGCAACCAAAAAAAAAGAGGTATAGATTTTCCCCAGTCTACTACCCTAAGCAAATTATATTGACTCTTGGGTTTTTCATTCGTCTGAACCCCAATGGCCGTCTCTTCTTCTTTTTCAGGCTTAATTACAGGGCATAGCAGATGCTCCACAGCGGTGGTAGCATTTAAATCTCCTACCTTCTTCCCTGTAAAAACAAATATGAAGCCCAGAAATCAGCAAATCCGCATTAAAACAGGACAATGGAATAAGCCATACAGGGACAGCAGATCGGGGGTCGTCTTCTCATCACTGGGTGATTCTGATGTTACTCAAAATCCGATTCCTTTGTCTGATACAATTAAGCAGTTCTACACCTGCATTAATGAGAAGAACTCAATCCAACTAAGCAAGTTCATTGCTGCTGATTGTTTCTTCGACGACTGCTCATTCCCCAAGCCATTCCAGGGGAAAAAGGTGGTCTTTCTTTCTTGTTTTAACCAAGGAAAACAAATAAATTCTTGTCTATTCAAATATTTGATATTCTAAAGTTGCTTCTCTGAACCAATTTCAGGAGGTTATGGAGTTTTTCGATCAACTATTAGTCAGCATGGGTCAGAATGTGGAGTTCAATATAGGAATTGTATGCGAGGGAGCTGATTCCATGGCTGGTGTGACCTGGCATCTAGGTAATTTCCAACTCTGTTTTTGTAAACCTTTTTCTAATTACAAGTGATGTCTCTGAAACTTTTTGACAAAAGATTTTGTTCTATATAAATGGCAGAATGGAGCAAGAAACAGATACCCTTCACTAGAGGCTGCAGCTTCTATCAGTGCTCAATGGAGGGAACTACACCTGTCATCAAGTACTGTAGAATCAATTTCCAATATTGACCCTCATTTTAATTACATTATAGTAGAGCTTGCATATATTTATAGGGAGACAGATATATGTCTCATCCTGGTAATTTACATGCAGGAAGGCTCTGGTTGTAATCGAATCACCATTGAAACCAGGAGGCCCAGTACTGGTAATTTTCGATTATGCCTCATTCTTAGGGCGGTCTACCCGCCAAGTCGAGTCGAGTCGCCTAATACACGATTCATTTGGTTTAAAAATCTTTTCGAGTGCCAAAATGTGTTTAAATTTGGTTTATTAATCTTTTTGAGTTAATCTCAATTAAGCTTGAATCAGCTTGAATCGAGAGTTCTGAGTCGATTTCAAACAAGTGTTAATCGAGTCAAGTTCAAGTAGCTTGATTTATATAAATGCATATTAATTGAAGTTTATTGGGACGATTTCCTGCCGAGCAGAAAATATAACCTATTTCAAATTGTGTTCCAATTTGGCCTGATTTCGTAACAAGGCGATCATAAACAAGTTTTTAACAAGCCAGGAATACTCGAACTGTGTGATCCATTTTACAGCCTTACCTCTTCTTATAGCAAAATTGATATATATACCAAGCAGATGTATCACAAAATTGATATATACACCAAGCAGATGTATCACAAAGTTTGATCTCGTGTCCTTATTTTGAGGAATCCAGATTTTGTTGAAGACGGTGACTTCACTCTTCGACTCATTTCCAAGGGTTGCCGAGTGTAAGTTGACTGCCACCCTTTAACATTAATTAATTTTCCAGATCATTGGAGTTTATTTCATTCATAAATTACAATCAGCCTCTATTTGTTTTAATATAAAATATTTTTTGAAAACTAATATCACATTGAAACAAACGGAGCCTTAGTGTTATTGTAATTTACCCTTAATCCAAATTAAGTTATAATCAGATACTGATGATGGGGCAGATTTGGGGTATACCTGCTGCAGGGTTCCTGAGGAGTCCCCATGTTATATTACAAGTGATACTGAGGATTTACAATGCATTCTTGTGGCCGTTTATACGCCCAGTTCTTGCATGGTACATTAACCTTGCGAAGTTCATGGCTCGTTTACTCAGCTACACAGTCAAGATATTGCTCTTCATTTCTAAGTTTCTCAATTACTGACAAATCGAGGGAATTCAACATGTGAAAATGGATAGGTTGAATGCGCTGTTACTAACACCTTGATGATATTATGTTTTTGGACTGTTGGATTAAAATTTATGATACATTCATGTATTTTTTAACTGAAAAAGATATAAATATCTGAAAACTATTAAATTTTAATTCAACGACTCGTAAGAATAATATTACAGAATTGATATTAGCCCTGATGTCAGTCTTCTAAATCCATGTTTCATTGTCATATAATGATGTTAAAATTTGATTGTTGTAAGGAAAGAGTTTTGTAAAGAAAGCAACGAAATTAAGAGCGCAAAACACTTGCCCATGTTCAAGGGTTGTTTTGTCTTGTTTGAAGATGTGTTCCCTCATTCATTAACTGCAGGCAATAATACACTACTTTGGAGTTGAAGAAATTAAACTAATATAAGCAGCGAAGTAATGTTGGAAGATAATTTGGACTTTTCAATTTAAATCCACCAATAGTTTAGGCTGTCTTCTTCACCCACAACCTATTATTTGGACACAAGGCACCAAAC
>QLOD02000016.1:2117407-2130741 GCA_003260245.2 Sideroxylon spinosum | reverse complement strand
TGTAAGTAGCTTCCTGTCTAATCCTATAAATCCATTAGGTATACCCATTGTGACACATGGCACGAAGTCCAGCGCGCTCCTTAGATACCTAAGTCATTCCCCCCTCTTATGTTAAGCATTTCTGTAGGTAGGACAAATGTCTTATCATTTGGTTCAATTATTATATAGGAATTATTTTGCATAATAAATTTTGTTAAAAACTTTTTTTTTTATTTTTTAAATTTCAAAAAAGAGTTTAATATCTTTTAAAAAATATTATATAACTAGAATTCTGTTAATCGAATGGGTAAATTTTTTTTTATAATATCAACATGAACTCCTAAACTATCAAATAACACCCACTTTGCCTATTTCTTCTTTTACCATCCCGAAAGAAAGTATCAAACCATTCCGACGGTTTTCCTACTGCTCATTCCGTCCAACGGCTAATGCAAAAGTCAAAAAATTCAAATGCAAAACCGTTCAACGAAACCAAAAAATTGTTCCGACGATTTCTCTCTCAAAAAAGTTAACATAAAAGTCAACAAGTTTCACTATTCATCTTCAAAAAACGTGATTTGGTGGCTGTGCATTAAACGCCAAAAGTTTCTCAAACCATATTTTTCACCATTTTTCGTTGTTTTTCTGTCTTGTCAAACAGGCCCATAGATATTCTAGAATGGTTATCCATGTCAGATGTCAGAGAAAATTAATTTTCGTCAATTTAATTTTTATTAATTTTTATCATTTTTTTATCAATTTGTTTCTTTTAAAATTGGAGTAACGTCAATCCAAATGAGTAATATTAAACTATATCCGAACAGTTATCCTCAGATAATATGTACATTAAACGTCAAAAAATAAGAAAAAATTACTAATTTTTTTTTCTGAAAGTTAATATTTCAAACACCCTCTTATATTGAATGTCACATTTTCTATCTAACAGAAGAAAAGTGGAAACAAATTCAAGGAGAAATGATACGTGGTTATGCCCCTTGATGCAAACCGGGTGTGAGTATGAGTGCGTTTGGTGCGATAAAAAATTAAAAAAAATTATGATTTGGATAATTTTTTAAGTATTTAATATATAATCACAAAATCATATTTTTTAGAAATGAATTGTGAAATTTTTTCACTTTTGTATCAATTTTTTGAGGGAGAGAAATTGTTCAAACAGTTTTTTAAGTTCCGTCGGAGTGGTTTTGTATAAGAGTTTATTAAAAGTGATTAAAAAGTTTTTGAAATTTATAGAAAAGTTATCGAGATTTATGAAATGTTATTAGAGTTTATAAAAATTTATTGAGATTTGTAAGTGCATATAAATTAATAGAAATTTTACGGAGTACAAAACAAAATATAAAATATGTTAAAAATTTTTAAACATTTTTAATATTTTTTTTAATATATTTAAGAACGCTAATCAAACTTAATATATCATATACACATCAGACATCACTCTAATCTGATACCTTTGGCCTACAAGCTCCCCAACCGAGCTACATCAATTTTTAAAGAAAACCAGTGCAACTCTCTCTTAATTACTTTTTGTGAGGATTACAAGTCACTGATGGATGGTGATGCGTCCAATGCAAACACTACTGGACCAGCCACGCTATTGATGATTCCCTCTTTTTCATCTTTGTTAAAGTTATCTTGACTTAACCCCAATTAGCCATTGCCTTTTGGCTCCTAAAATAGTAATTTGACAGCCGGGCTCACATATAGAAAGTGTGTTGTGATTGATGTCAGTTATATAGATCATAGGTCAGTCAAAGTAGTACTACACCTAATCGATCGAGTGATGAAGCCTAGTTCTTCCACTTATTGTTGTGTTGTATCGATTGTATATTGTTGGCTATATATTGCTAGATTTAAGAGTCATATATAGAGTTTCACTAATCCCACATGAAATGTCAAATTTGATAATCTTCTTTCGCTGCATGATTGCGGTAATGCCACTATGCCTAATACCTCTGTTTACTGGTCCAGTGAACTCATTTGATTTTGACATTTAACCATGTTAATCGAAGTGACACTTTGCTAGCAAGTATATATATAAATATAATCTTAATTGTATGTGATCTTGTAATAATACATTTAAGAATACTTTATAGAGGCATGTGTATAAAGTTATCTATTTAATTAGTTTTCTTTTCCACTAAGTTGGGAAGATTTTTGAAAATAAAAATAAACCCATATGTAAACTAAATGTAAGAAACTTAAAAGTCATGGGATTAATTAATTCTTCACCAAACACATTTTTACAAAATAGTTGTAATTGGTGCAATACTAAAGTTTATCGTATTACTTTAGTCACAAATTTCTATATATTTTTAGTGACCACACTAATCTAGCACTTAAATAACATATTAAAATTAGTTATAAAATTATTGGTGATTAAATGTGATTCATCAATTAAACTGAACCGCGAGTTGTTAAAAATTTTTAAACCCTTTAGGTACCCTTGAATTTTTTGAGTATACGATAGTAACTAGTGTAGCAAAAGTAGAATAATTAGGGGCATAGAAGTAATTTTGAGCGTACAAAATATTGTAGAGAAAGAAAATTTTAGGTACAATGGATCTATGGTTTAATGGGATGGAGAGGTTGATACTAATGTAAAACATAAGATTCAGGCCAGGTGGATCAAATGGAGAAGTACTTCGGCGGTCTTGTGAGATTGAAAAGTCTCCCTTAAGGTGAAAGGAATGTATTATAAGTTGGCAGTAAGACCAGTGTTGTTATATGGATCAGAGTGTTGGACAGAAAAACATAATCATGTTCAGAAGATGGCAGTTGTAAAGATAAGAATGTTAAGATGAATGTGTAAGATCACAAAGAGAGATATGATTAGGAACAAGGAGATTAGAGGTAACGTAGGAATAGTACCAATTGAAGATAAAATGAGAGAAAATCGTTTAAGATGGGTCGGCCATACTAGAAGACGTCCAATTGAGGTACCGGTTAAAAGATGTGAAAGTATGAAGATTGCCAGGAGTAGGAGGGGGAGAGGGATAGCTAAGAGAAGTTGGAAAAAAACTGTTAAACACATGACCCTACCTCTATGGATCTAACGAAGGATATGACCATAAACAGATTTTATTGGCGTCATCAAATCCATATAGTCTACCTCACCTAATAGAAAAATGTTTGGTTTGATTTGGTTTACTATAATAATTAGTGTATTTGTCAACTCATTACTTCGTCCTCACAACTCCTTTTTTTTTTTCTTTTTTGTTTTTGGGTGACAGTCGGCTGGCAAATTTACTGCTGGAGACAGCAATTATATGTATACATACCACCTGTCTCGTAGGAAATTTTGGTTCAGCTTTGTCTGCAGGAAAGTTAGGAGCACAACTTTGGAGTTCATTCTGATAATATTTATTTGAGTTATATATACTAAATGTAAACACCCCCAGCTACTCTACATCAGTTATAACATTCTACGTAACCTCTTCTGCATAGAAGTTTTAAAATATTAATTAATCGTGTTTTTCACTTTTTTTTTTATTTGTTTCTTATTTATTATATATTTAGCCATCAAATAGTAGAGACATAATTAAATTATATTAATAAATAAAATAATAAATAACGGTAAATACATTATACTTTTGATTTTCTTATATTCTTCAAAACACCATTCATTATTATATGACAAGTTAAGAATAAAGTACATTCAATGATTTAAAATAAATAAATAAATATTATAATAATATACTAACAAATACGGAAGTTTAGAGTAATAAAAAATGATATAAAATGAGATAATTTAAGAGAATTTATGAGTTCGTAATTCATACAGTGAGATAAAAAGTAAATAACTTTTATAAAATTTTTAGAAATTTTCAGAGTTTGTCGACTTTTTCATCTGACATAATATAATACAAAGAAGATGTAAAACATAGAAAAGGAAATTTTCAATAATATAAAAAAAGAAAAGTCGTAAATATTAGAAGATATTTTTATTAATAAAATAATTATAAGGAAAGTAAATAACAGTACTACTTTAAATTTAGAGTATCAGTGTAACAAATGTTAATTTAAAATAAAGTCAATAACAGCTGATGCAATGCAAAATCTATTATTTTGATCCACTAAGGTACCGTTTGGAGGCACAGAAATTACTAAAAAATTACCGGTTTATGCTTTTTGAGTGTTTAGCAAATTATCGATTTTTGTTACTTTTCTACTCATTTATAATAATTTTTTAACTCAAAAGTTACTAAAACTTATTATAAATTGCCAAAAGTTGTAAAGAGTTGTTAAAAATTTTTAAAAAATTTACAAACACCTAAAAGTTACAAAAAATAAAATAGAAATTATTAAAAATTATTACTTGTTTCACCCAACATATTTAAAATTGCAATTAGTAACTTCTAACCAAAAAAATATAAAAAATTACTAAATTTTTCCTTCAAATGCCCCCTAAACTGCAAAATGCTGTAGAGGAGGAGCTCTCTTTCTAGCTCACGAATCACTAAAATCTTTCGCCATTGATATAGTGGACAAAACTGGATTAGCAATTGTAAATATCTAGCTCACGAATCACTGGAAAATGGTACCTTCAATTTGAATGGAAGGGCAACCTTATAAAGTAGTAATCAAAGTTGATTACAGCAAATCAATTACATGTGCATAATGAAAGCCCTCGAGTTTTTCTCATTTTGCACATAAGGCAAAGATTCATGTCTAATTACCGTATCAATATGGACGTATATTTATAACATTCATACATTCAAATTATACAGGTGGTGTTTGGATGATAAAAAAAAAAAACAAAAAAAAACAAAAAACAAAAAAATGGTATAAAAATAATATATAATTAATTTAATTAAAAAAATATAAAAATTAATAAAAATTAATAAATTTTGATGAATAAAACACCCCTGTAATCAATGCATTGGATACCCCTAATGCACCATTGCTTCCAATTAACTAGACTGTTTATGATCAACATGGATAATAGAAAAACTCCGACTTCGGCTCGAAGTCGCTGGTGGCATGTGTTTGAGGTTCACGTCTAAGCAGCGACTTTTGATATATGTGTGAGATCGAAGTCATAAATTCAATTATTACCCTCTTAAAAATTTTTCGGGGCAGTACTTGTGGTTGTTACAGGCTTTTAGAATGATAAAAAATGTTAAAATTTGATAAAAATTATAAATTCTTAATTTATATAATAAGATAAAAAATTAATATTTTTCATCGATTTTTAAAACTCTAAACAGAGCTATAATATAAGAGATGGCCTTTATATGAGACCATTTGAGTTAAAAAGTGTTATATTGCTGGGTCACGTGGCTAAAATTGTTTCTAAAAAAAAATTACTCAAATACTGTCCAACAAAATTTAATTGAAAAAAATATGACAAATGAAATTGCGATAGTATAACACAATTTCTGTCTAACTTAAAAACTCTATTACGTTGTAATTTTTGCTTGATTACTTAAAAAGGCAGTATCATGTTATGATTTTTACCCGATTAAGATTATTCTCATATTTCTTATCCCTTAAAAAAACTAAAATATATGTTTTTTAAGCATTTGTTTGATTACTTAAAATCGCGTTATCATGTTGTAATATTATTTCTATATTTCTTGTTTCTTGAAAATAAAAAAAATATAATTTTTAAGTTTTTTTTTTTAAATATAAACTGTTAGTTAAATAAATGTTACTATGACTTATCTTAATGTAAACTTATCTAATGACTAAAAAAAACTAATCACTTTAATTTTATGTGAAAAATTATCAATTAAATTGATGGAATATTATCAGGAATATTTTTTCTAACGATCTAGAATGAAATTTAAGAATTTGTCTTTAAATATGTTTTGTTGATTTTATTTATCATATTTTATCATGTTTGAATGCTTTGTTATGTTTAAACAGACGAAATAGAGGAATAGGAGTATAGAATTATGTTTAAATGTTTTAGGTGATGTTTGGATGACCAACAAAATAAATAAATAAAAAGTTAGTGTAAAATTGACATATAGCTAAATTTAATTGAAAGAAATTAAAAAAATTAATAAAAATTATTTTTTTTGGTATTTTTCAGTAAATCAAACATTCCCCTATTATGTTTAAACGAAAAAAGAGTTTGAATATGGGTCTAAAAAATATTTAAATATCATAATTTACCTAACTTTCAGACTTACAAACAGCGTAACAATAAAAATAATAAAAACTGTGTGTATTAATAAAAAAGAATAAAAAAAAAAAAATAAACCTCAATATGAAAATACGATTTTAATCAAAGAAACACGCTTATCCAACAAAATGATAGAAAACATCATAATATAACGATTCCATTCTCAAGTAAGTTTTTCTCACAGAAGTTGGTCAATTTTTTTTTTTTATTTAACAGAAAAGTAAAATAAATAAATAAATAAATAAATAAAATCAGTGTAAGTTTGAGGCACCGCAATGCGAGGTTTGTTTCTAATTATAGTGTTATTGGACCGACTAGTTGTTGTAGGCCCTCGCAAAGAGAATGCAGGAGATTGTGACCCGCGGGCAGCCTTTTTGTATAAATGTAAGCTTTTACCAACCTATTATATACCATACACATGTATAGTAAAAAAAATTACTCTATATATCTGTGGTCTCTCAAAAGCACAGATTTAGAAAGCAACCACCATGAGTAGAGGTGAGAGCTTCGGCGGTGGGCAGAGTTCATTAGGCTACCTGTTTGGATCTGATGATCAAAAAACCCCACCTCCACCATCACCCACAGTTTGCACCCCACCATATGGGATCGAAACCCCACCGGAGCAGCCACCGAAACCTCCTCCTCCGGACAAACAAAATGTCTCCAACAATTATCACAGATCAGAAGGCCAAAACACAGGGAACTTCATAACTGTAAGCCATTATTATTTTTGTTTTTTTGTTTTTTTTTTTTTCTAGGTCAATACTAAATATATCTTCTCTATATATATATGAGCACATGTTGGACTATATATACATGATTGCCTTGCAGGGCCGTCCATCGACTAAAGTTAAATCTGTTCCTGGTGGAGATTCTTCTCTTGGCTACTTGTTTGGAGATAAGTGATAATTCTTTTCTTCAAAATTCTGTGTTTGCATGATCAAATTAAGGGTTTTTAAGTAGAGTTTGTGTTGTGGGTTTTGTGATGGAACAATAATAAGGGATGTCGCTAATTACCCCTCAAGTATTGATTGGGCTTTGTTAGGTTGTGTGCTAGTATGTATAATGATTGATGGTGTTTGATTCACTTTCAAGGGTTTGTTCTACTTTGTTAATGGTGTTTTTGATATGTATGGATTTGTCGACTCAATATCTCTATGTAGTGAGATTAGGGTTTTATGTGTGTATGGCTCCATTATCCGCGTGTTGATTTTACAGCATAAAATAAAGAAAAGCAGTTTCTACTTTCTACTGGTGTGAATTTTCAATTGGATTGTTTATTCCACAATGGGGTGATTGGTTCCTTCCAAATATGGATTGGTTTGTATTTTAGAACAATAAGTATAGCTAGTGCTTTCCATTTTAGTTTCATCTTGCTTCCTCTTTACAGGCTTTTTGCATCAAAACTGAAGTTGGTCCCTACTGCCCTTTCTTTTTTTCTTTCTGTATTATCTTTTTGTTTATTTCCCCCATTCCTTAAAGTTCTCACTACTTTCAGATGAGACCCTCTCGTTCTTTCCAGCTTAGTTCATCGTAGGGGGTGTTTGACATATGGGTTGGATGAGTTCCTGAACCCATAATCAGATGTGAGAATGAGTAAATATTTATCGTTTAATCTTAATCTTCTGTTGTAGATTTCCAAATCCAGGCGAATCCATCCAAATCCACTTCTCAAACAAGGCGTTTATGAGTTGATTGAGTATTCTGCTTGACTGTGTGAGCTAGTTCTTGCAATCAAAATTATGGACATCACTAATTCTCTTGTCTACTCTACTACTCATTCTGCTATCAAGAAAGCTACTTACTGCTTATGATCATATATTTGTCATTCACTATTCAAGTACTCAAGATTGTGAAGGACTGGTTCGAAAGAGAAAAAAAAAAAAAAAGGAACTGTTAATTCATTCCACCAAAGCAAAATAGTCAAAAGTTTAGATTTCATCTGACTTTTTTATTTGTGGTTATAGCAAGATGAAAAACTGAGTATATTAATTAATGTTGAAATCTGGCTACTGAAAGTAGAGCATCCTTTAATAGGCTAGTGGATCAAATTAATGAATTCAAGAATTAATATATAGAAAGAGAAAAGCAAGTTTATGAATATATATGCACAATTTTAGTAGTTGAGTTTTCTTGAAATATATATAAACATATGTACACACATATATATGGACAATTTTGTGCCCGAAAAAGTGTTTCTACAGTTAATAACTTACACGCAGTTGTTCCTGTTTCAAAGTTCAGTACAAAGTAAGCCTAAGAACTAGAGTAGACAATATTGGCTTCCTGTGGATGCACGAAGTCAAGTTCCATGGGGTGTGGGTATCATATATATTTAATGAACTGAAAAAAAATAAAGAAAAAAGAAAGTAATTTTACTCTTTATGAACAAATTTTTATAAATATTGCTAATTTCGTACGGCTTAAACTAGCCCAGGATGATATATAGGGCTGTTTGGCAGGACCCAAAACTATCAAAATTTATCAAAAATTATACTTTCCTCCAATCACATTTTACCACCTATCACCTTTATGTCACATCTTTTGTACTTTTACTGTATTTTTTTATTTTTTCTTTTCCTCCAAACAGCCTATATATATATATGTAGTTGGATAATAGTTTCTAAAAAGTAAGTGCAACATCACCATTCTGATTGATTTGTATTCTTCCGACCTGCAAAGTGAACTATGTTAACTAAACTGACATTTGATTGACTCCCTTGGTTATTCATGGTAAAAATCTTTGCTGAAAACTATAGTTAATATTGTTAATGAAACCGTCTTGATCTTCTGCATTATTGCCTTTTTCTTCTCGTATGAAATATGTACGTGGGGAACTAGTATAGATACTGAGATTCAATATGGATCCAAAACTAACATGACTGGTTATGATATCCAATAAGTTAAGCATTTCATTGTATATAACTAAAGCAAGAACCATATATATTTATGTATATATATGCAACAGATAGCAAAGCAGATTATACACACACAAAGTATGTAACTTCGTTTTAGTTGTAGTTATGAAGTGAAAGGATTACATGTAGAAGAACAAAGCTGTTTATTGAAACGGGCCACTTTAAACTGAAATATATGTGAATTATTGATTCTTTAATGGCTAACTAAGCCTTTTTTTTCCCCCCTTTTTTAATTCTTTTTAACACAAAACAAATTTGTATAGAAATATCCTTAATTTCAGCAGAGGAAACCCACCACCAAAAAATTAATAAATATTCATTGATTAATTATTATTAAAATCAAGGTTAAGTTGTTTATCACTATTTGTATCTGTGTATCTGTGTCTCACCGAATCTTATGTTTACTGACTACAAAAAACTCTTTTTTTTTTCTTTTTTTTTTTTTTACATAATACATATTTTTCTCACCTTAATATATATATATATATATATATGTATGTATATGTATATATTATATATACTGTAAGTTATTTCCTACATAGTAAAAACAGTACTCCAATACAACAAAGGCAATCAAGAATTAAAAAATAAAAAATAAAATAACAATAATAATATTACACAGTAGCTATAACAAAATCAATCTCTAGTTGGCTACCGAAAAAAAAAAAAAAAAAATTAATCTCTGGTTTACATTTTTCCTTTCATATTGATTTTTAACTCCGTTTGATGTTAATCTAGAAAAGCTTCAGTCTATCTCATTGATTTATAGAACTTTTACAGTCCTAAGAATATCTGGCAGGCATGTGTCGCTAGCCAGCTACTTCATATGATGTAGTAGTTGAGCATCTATGACAGCTCATATTTCTTCAACATCTATGACAGCTCATATTCTTTCAATTGACACATTATTATCATTAAATTTCTTTCTTTATCATCAGTCGTTTTCCCTGATTTTTTTTTTTTAAATACATTGCTCTTAATTAACTAAGCAATCTGAGTGTTCTCTACAAACAAGTCACTAATGCAGTCTTCACTGTACTAATACAAAAGCATGTTCTTGGTGGGGCAAAAGTCTCTGAGTTTAATTAGCTTAAGGGATAAAGCCTGAATGGTTTCTGATGTCCACAGCTAGATATGTGGACTTGGTGCTAACAACTTTTGGCTCTGGCAGAGTTGTGATAGCATGATTACAGCCATATACATAACACATATATATATATATATAGCTGGCAAGGTATTGAGATATTGGTGGATTAATTAACCTTCTTGGCACTACTCATTTATAAATGTTGACAATAACCATATATGATCCAAGTAATTAAAGGAAGTAGATCGAGGAAACAGAAGTGGCCAAACTTGATCAACTGCAAGCTCTCTCAATACATCTGTATTATTATAAAAGAAAAAGAAAATGGCTAGTTAGGGCCGGAAGATGAAATTTTGTTGAAGTAACAACTTTATGGTGATTTTTTTTTTTCAAAAGTAGCCCTTAGCCACCATGGCTACCAACAATTCAATAAGGATCTAAAGGTAAATAAAAAAAATTATTTAATTAATTATAATTTCATTATTTTTTTTTGAAAATTCCCTTATCACGTTTTATTTCTAACGAAAGAATTGTATTGAGTACCTAAAAAGAAAATACATATTGAGCGTCCAACTACACCTACGTTTACTTTGAAATCGAGATTGAGGTCGCAATATTAAATAAGATTTAAACACATGGAGAAAATTATGAATATGATATAACATAAAGACACTGATTAATTTAAAATTGGTTCAATTTAATGTATATATTAAATTTCAAAATATCTGAATATAAATAGAAGTAGACTGATTCTAGATTCGAACACGGAAACATGCATCAACAACAATTTACCCCACCCCTGTTCTTCACTTGTCTAATTGGGTGTTTTTGTAGTGCAGTGACTTAGTTGTCCAAAAATAATATCGCTTGAGGGAGTTTGAAGTGAATTAAATGAAATCGTTGATGATAAAAATACCATGCTCACAAGATTGTGTGTGTATACATATGCTTATACAAACTTAAGAGAACTTCATAAGCAGTTTGTATTGCAAATATAAATAAATAAAGTAATAAAAAAATAAAAATTTAATACATATAGATTGAACGTGATTCGATCAGATAGTTTATAACCACGACGACTGTAAATGTGAATCACATATCACAACACAATCATAGAGTCCGATGTATATGGTTTGTTAGTTAATTCATAGTTACATGTTAAGGGAATGAACTTGTTTTTTCTTGCATTAGTCCTGATCACTGATCAGTATACTCCTATAATCCATAGACAAGTAATAATATGTATCCGGCCGATATATATGCATTTACATATGTGACCCAGATTAATTTTCGAGTGACCGTGGTTGTCTTCATTCTATTGTAAATATTTCACAAATATGGGAGAAAGTGAATTAATGAAAACTAATACGCGGGGAACTTACATTAATTTGCAAGTGGACGTAGAAATATAAACAAACCAAATTGAGTCTATTAGTTGGATGGGTGCTTCAATTATGCTTGTTACGTTTAGGTGCTTTGATTTTTTATTTTTTTGTTTTATATGTTTTATATTCTAAAAATCTTAAAATAAACAAATAAAAAATATTTTATTTTTTTATTTTGATATTTTCATTGTTTTGAGTTGAAAACGTTCATAACGAATTTTTGTCATATTTATTTCATGTGTTTATCCAATTTTTATTTTCTGAAACAAAATTTAAAAATACAAGTGATTTTATGTATTTGAGTTATTTTCCTTATTTTCAAAAATATAAAATAAAAAATAAAAGAACAAACCAAATAAAGTCTTAACAAACTTAAAAGAATGATTTAAGTTTAACTTTATAATCTTTTGAATCGAATTTAAATAATTGTCTATTTAAATTGGTCAGAAGTAAAGTTTGAATAATTTGATATTTCACGTTATATATTAAAATCTAATAATATAACGAGTTCAAAATTATAATTCAGATTTAAATCATTTATAACTCAAGTCAAGTTCAATAGATCTACGATCGAATTAAATTCGAGTAACTCTGGAATAACTTATTTCCTTTTACATTCCTAAGTAACTAGGAGTTTTGCTTGAAGTTGTGCTGTCCACTGCATTCCCCCCTTCCGAAATAAGCAACACCCGTGACCGTGCCGTAACGCTATATATATATATAGAGCGAGAGATAGAGAGAGAGAGAGTGGGGGGTTGTTGATGCTTCAAGTCACGGGGATATCGGAAATGGCCACACGAGCTCTCAGACAAAAGTGCCCTGAATACGTGGACATTGTTGCCAAACAACCTTCCTTCCATGCGTTTTCAGCCATCAATTCTTTCAATTGGTGAACCCATCTTTATGGTACTAAACTTTTTCATTAACAAAAAGAAGAAATTGAAAATAATAAAAAAATAATAAAACAGAAAAGATATAGCTTTCTTTGCTATTTTATTAGGAAATTAAGAATCCTACTGTATATTTTCCCTAAATTTTCCAACCATTTTATTTTTTTTTCAATTTTCAATAAATTCCAAACACAAGACGTTATTTTCTTAAAAATGTAAGTTTTCTTTTCCACTTAAAATCCAGGTTCCAAACAGGGGTATAATTTTTTTAACCATTTTCTTTTCTTTTTAATTTTTCATAAATTTCAAAATTTCAAACACAGAAATTTATTTTCTTAGGAATGTAAATTTTCTTTTCCACTTAAAATTCGGGTTCCAAACAGGGGCTAATTAAATTTTATTAAATAAAATTTTGAAACAATGACTCCTCAATTTAGTGATAACTAAAATGGGATGAGTGTCAAATGTTGTGGAGAGTTATGAATTATTTTTTTTTTTTTTGTATATAAATATAATCCCAAACAGTTTATCTATCCAAGTGGTGCACCACCAACTGGATAGATCGATCAATAAAGATGCACTATATGTATATACATATGCATGAAAATCCACATAGTGGGGTGGGGATGCTTTTCTAAGGTGTGAAGATTATATTTAGGGAAACCATATCTTCAATTCCTAGATATGGTCCATGTGTGGTCTTCCATCTTGAAACATGAATAAAAAACACTTGTCACCTTGCACGAGGGATTGTAATAGCAATAATTAATTCGATCATACCTAAGGATCTGAGAGTTGCTTTGGGCTGTTGAGCCTTTCTTTATTCTTTGTTTTGTTTACATTAAGCTATGATTTCTCCGAAAATTCCTATTGCCAGGGATATAATTATTATTTTTATATACCAGTACATGTGTGTGTATAGGA
>QLOD02000016.1:1989043-2017312 GCA_003260245.2 Sideroxylon spinosum | reverse complement strand
AAGAGACACTTTGCTGAACAAAGCATGCACAGGACGAATCCCATAATTATGGAAATTCTGCCATATTGAGGTGATTGCAAGATAAAAAAAAAGGTGCAATATGATCAGTATAACTTTTGCCAACCCTGAATTCCCAAAAGGCTGTCGAGATAATTTGCCCGATAAAGAATCCGCAGGATGATATTCCTACAACTGAAATGTGCCTAGCTCCTGGCCATGCCTGGTAAGTAGTAATTTCCTTTCACCAACCCATTCGAGACAATACCAGAGATCAAGATTATGAATCAAAAGCTTCAACCTGTCCACATCACCAGAATCCCCTGTATTTTCCTATAAAAAAATATATATAACAAAAAATAAAAAGGATTTATTAGCATGAAAAAGGAAAAAAAAAAAAATTAAGCTTGTATATTGTCCAATGAAAAAATGCTTTTCCCAAGGCATTCTAACTAGACTAAGCATAAGATAAGAGGGTTTGAGCATGGTGGCATCAACAGTGGATTCATAAACAAATTCCATAATGACAAGGACAGAACTTAAACAAGCTGCGGTAGCCAGGGCAAGCCAAGGGAACAGCCCAACACCCTGACAATATTGGTGCCAACATTGAGATGGACTTATAAAACTCTTCAAAATAAGGAACTTTTAATAATAATATATGCACAAAAGCAGAGAAAGTCCCTCCACTTACTCGTGAATATCATCTAATGGATAAAAATGACAAAGAACCACTCATCTTTAACCAAAACAGCGTGCTTGGGTAGTTTTTATGGAACTCTTCTTTACAAGCTCTTGGTTTTACAATTTTCCTGTAACTGGGCTTTTGTAGTTTCATCTCTAAAATTGTTTATTTTATATTTGCGTTTACACTTTCAATCCTGTTCTTCGAAAACCTGCTGCTTACTTCAATAAATTTCATTTCTTATCAAGCACGTAGGAAGGTTTCCCACACTCTACATAGTCCATGTCCAGCTAATATATGAAAACTTTTAATGCCAAATCATCTATCTCTTGTCTTATGAGGAATATTTAAATCAATTAAATCAAATGACACAGAGAACGTACGATACGCTGACAAATTTGACGTAGCAATTCTTTTCTTACTGTAATACCTTCTCTGAGACACATTCCATCCTCAAAAAATCTCACCAATAAAACCATGATGTAAAGTCCTGATCGGTTATCCTAAACCTTTGCGATATAAGGTTCAGTACGGAGCCTTAACACAAATCCATCATTATGGTTTAATCACATACAGGTTTGTCTAACACCTCTTACCACTCCATGCACATGCTAGTAGAAAATTTTGGTGTTACTGTCATCCATACAACTCACCACTTTAAAGGAATCTCACATATTCTAAACTAATAGTGATTTTTCATGCCTTCTTTCTCTATATATTACCAGCAGTCTACCATCCAAACATTGTTTACAAGTCATAAAGCATCCAAAGGTTTATTTATAAAATGAAGTATCCTAGCCTGAAGGAGAATTTAAATCGGATTTTTTTACTTACCTTTTTTTCTGGGAGAAAAAAAAAAAGAATAGCACTAAGCATTTTGAAGAGCATGTCCCCCATAAAAGGGCAATCCATTATATAAACAAAGCAGCATGAACATCTTCGATATATATTGAAACAATGTATGGAAAAAAGAAAACCAAAAGGAAATTAAAACATGGAACATGCTTATGAAAATTATGTGACAATAAAGGAATCTACCTTTGCATAGGCACGTCTATCAAGTCCCATTACACATGCCATTATGCTTGACCTAGTAGAGTTGGGTGAAAATCCTTCCCATGGGGGAACAAAAATCAGTTTAGTGCACTGAACTGGAACAAAGTTTCGGCTCAGTTTCTCCCACCATGGAGATCCCAATGACCACCATCTGATCATCAACCCATGCTCGGAAAATGCAACCAAACCCTACAATTCAAAAAGCATGTTGAGAAACCAGATAAAAATATTTACCAGTTTAGAACTTCATCAATCGTTGCATAATAATACTCCAGTATTCAAAGGCTACAACACATTCAACATCCCAGTAAATTTTTATAAGACAAATAGTAGATTGGAAAATGTTAATCCAATTGCAGTCAAAAGTGTCTGATAGAACTTCAATAAATAATACCACGAGGGAAACCTGCAAGCCAATTTGAACTGGGAACAGTAAAAGCATGACCTAGTGCTCACAATACTCAATGAATGAAAACAGCTTATTAAACAAAGAAAAGTTAACGATCGCCCCTGTTATGGCACTACCAAGTTTTCATAAATTGTTCGAGATTGATTGTGATGCGATGGGCTTTGGAATTGGAGCCTTTCTTTCACAAACTCTAAGTCAATCCTACTCTAATTATTTGCCAAGCAAATGCATGGGCACATCCAATGATGATTTGAATAAGAGTGTATGGAAACTCAGTAGGACTATTCAGACGACTTCATGGCTCTGTGGATCAATTAAAGGTACCTCTCCATCTGGTGAAAAGCTTAAAGCTGAAATTCCAGTGGTAACCACCACTTCCGAAGCTCCTCCAAGGAGAGTTGGAAGGTCTGGAGGTCCATTGGCATCCAAAACCTTCATCTTCGTCACGCTATAAGGGAAAAATAAAGACACATGTAGAGTTAGAAAAAGTTATAAACCTTTTCATAGACAATCAATTAAAAGAAATGCATAGAATTAATTTCACCAAGATGGTAAATGCATGAATTTCCTTGCCCTTTCTTCATAAAGCAATATATGGGCAGTAAATGAAGTTTTTCAAACGGGGCTCTCCGACTTGAGAAACTTTATTGCAGCACTGTCTATTGACTAGTCAAACAAATATTTGGATCTTGGGCCACATAAAAAATAAAGAGTCCATTTTTAGTAAGGTGTGTATGGAAGCAAGTCAAGTCAGAAAGTTAATAGTCCTAGTCCTGCCGATAGTAGTAGATGTCCAACAAACAATACAGATCCAAGCAATTTAAGATGTTGAATTTAAGAAGTTGAGATGAGGTGAAGTCTGTGCTATCTAATCCATGGGGAATGAACATTAAGTCCATAACCCTAACTTTTTTTGCCAAATACTTTAACACTTCAATATAACACCAGGTCAAGACAAGGCTTCATCGAATTGTTTTAAGTAGTTTCCGAAAAGCTATCTCATGAAATGGGAAACACTTGCATGTTGATTATTGATTTAGATGAACAAAGTGACACAATAGTTGTTTGACTTGGAAACCAAATTCATCTCTACACTACTAAATTACATTTTATCATTTTTACCTTTGCATGTCATATACCCGAATGCTAGCATTGTTCATCTCCGCGATGGCATCACCAACAGCCAATCGTGTTGATCTGTCATTCAGGGCCACCATAGGGAATATACGTACAACTTCCTTAAGTGCTGCCATTGAAGTTTGAAGGCAAGTTTTGCGCATGACTGAGTTGCTAGGGTCCATGGTCTGTAAAATGAAATTGACCGCCTGCAAATCTGTCCAAATGTTAGAGATATCAACCGTAAAGCACACAAACACTCTGATTCTTGAGAATAAAATACCAAAGACAAAATAAAAGGGGCACCATAATTAACCATGATAGGTTGAAGTAAATATTATTTATTAGGCAATATTTACAAGAAGAGGGGGCCTCAACTATACATGCCACAAGAAATCTAGATAACAATTGAAAGTAGGCCAGTTACCTAAAAAATTGACATGAACAATTAGAGAAAAGAAATATGACTGAAGAATTATGATCTTGTTAAAGAAGTTATAAAGTGGCTAGTATAGCAACTTCTGATAATTGAAATCACTCTCACATAAGAAACCAAATCAGAAAATACACACAATTTAAATTGAATGATGCCTATCTATCAAGATGATACATCTAATATGAAGGAATCCAGAAAAAGTTAACGGAATACATATAGTTCCCCCCCCCCCCAAAAAAAAAGATTGTCAGAATGCAGACTTTAGCCATTATCCAATGAATACTCAAGTTGTGAATTTTGTACATCTTAAGTGAGGATCAAAAGGTTGGTATTTAAAAGGTCAGAGCAACTGGAGGTCCAATTTCTAAAGATCTAATATGTTGATAGTTTTCTCATTTACAAATTAAAACTAAAATTCATGCCATTTTCATGAGAAAAATTATGTAGACTACTTGCACGATCTATTTTTCTCCAACTTGTTCCTCTTTCTTCTACCAACCCATGTCCTCTACCTTACAGAATTTCATATTTCAACCGCAAAAGCCAACTTTCATATTTTTTTTCAATAAAAACACCCTATTTCCACTTAATTCTATCCTTACCTCTTTGGCCTTCAATTTAACACTCTCAGAGACTTTTCAGCAATGACTTCACTTCCGTCATGGAAATGAACCCCAATCTATTAATTAAAGTTTGTTAGAACTAAAAAGTGAAGCACGGAAGATTTCAAGCATTTTGAGCAATGACGATTTGAAATCAAAAAGCCTTTTTCCATTATTTAACCCCCAAAAACTGACAAAATGATAAATAACCACCTACATCTGGCATTAAAGATTAGTCAAATAAAAAGAATAACAGTATAGATTAATATTAGTCATGTCATGGTACAACATGATTTATTATACATGGTAAACAAACTCAATTAAGCCCTAATCCCAACAACCTGGGGTGACCAAAATCAGATTTTCTCCAGCCAAATATATACAAAGACATATCTCCATAACTCACAGCATCAAAATATTTAGGGCAAATATCACTTAGACCCCCTGCCATTACTTTTTCCGTTAGTTTTCCGTTAGTTTGAATGGTTTGACCAATTTGATCATGTAAAAATTAAAAAAATGCCACTAAAAATTGAAATTTGATTTTTTTTTTTTTCTTTTGGTAACTTTTAGGTATGTTATTCACATTTAGTCTAAAAAACACTGCACACCCATATTAAAAAATAAATATAATAATACATAAACTTATGTATTAGTCTAAATATGACTAGCACCCCTAAAATTTACCCAAAAAATCACATTTTGGTATAATGCATACAATTAAATATACTCTAGTCTAAATATGAATAACATGCCTAAAATTTATCAAAAAAAAAAAAATGATAAAATCACTTTTTTGTAGTCTAAACAAAAAAGAAATCATAGTTTGGTAATATAAAAAAAAAAGGTTGCATATTTTTTTGTATTAGTTTTAGGCCTAATATTCATATTTAGATTAATGTATAAGTTTATGTATTATTATGTTTATTCTTTAATATGGCTGTGCACTGTTTTTTTAGTCTAAATGTGAATAACATGTCTAAAAGTTACTAAACAAAAGAAAATCAAATTTCAATTTTGAGGGCATTTTTTACTTTTAACATGGTCAAATTGGTCAAACCGTCCAAACTAACAGAAAAAGTAATGGCAGGGTCTTGCTGCCAAAAGTTCAACTGCAGGGTGTAGGTGCCTATTTTGGAAAGCTAGGGGTCCAGTAACTAAAAGACCAAACCTCAGTCTTAAGTGATATTTGCCCAAATATTTATCGACTATGCTAAGAGAAACTATCTTCAGCAGGAGGAAATCCATGATGGCATCCACAAGAAGAAGAAGAAGAAGAAGAAGGGGGGGAGGGGGAGAGAGCGAGTACTTACAAAGGGGTCACAATTCCCACAGTTAATTTAACTATGTCTGATATTGCTAAAAAGATATTTAATTGATGTAAATCATGTGTCCTACATGGTGATCAATATTTTAATTTTTCAATGCAAGTTAAATTACTTTTTTTTTTTTTTCTGTTCTAAATGAAAAGCATCTCTGATCCGATAAAGAATCAGATCTACAAACCTTATCTAGGCACTGCACTAGGTTTCTTGGAGAACCACGAATGACCCTTACAAGAGCCAGTAGAGCAACTACATGAACTGGAGAATCAGATGCAGTAGACCAAATTTGGCTTTCTATCACATTTAGAAACCCTGGTACATCAGCCATTGCTAGATTTGGAAGAAGAAGCCCAACCAAAGTCTCCTGGATATTAGGAGAAACAGCTTGAATTTGAGCAGATATATTGGCAGGTGCACCACTGGCACTCTCTATTTGGATGAATATATCCCCAATCAGTCGAGGTATTTCAGGAGCAATGCATGGCTTCCATGTACGCTCCATGCCTTCTGCCAGAAGCTCTGCTGCGGTGGAACTATATTTATCATTCATGGCCATAACCAATTTCAGTAACCGATGAACAACTAGTGAGGCAAGACTTGTTTTAGCAAGGCTAGGATACCAAATGGCCAATGCTGCAGCAACAATGATATGAGATGTTATTGCATCTTGACTTGTTCCTCCAACACAAGAAATCCAGTCTTGCACTTCAAATGATTCTAGCCAAGCAAGTATTTCAGATTCCTCAGCCTGAGAAAACCCTTGTGTTTCTGGAAACTTGTCAGACATCAACCTGTTTCTGGATGCTTTTTCAGTGCCTGGAACTTCATATTCACTCACTCCAGTTCCATTTGGAAAGGTCCAAAGATTTTCATGGTTATTCGCTTTTTGAAAGCGCAGGGGATGCGGAATAGCTCGTGAAGCGGCACAATGGAATAAAGAGCGTGCAGCCATTCTTACACATTCACTTTCATCTTGCCAAAAACTTACCAATAGCTGTAAAACAGAAATATAAGACAAACAAGCTCTTGAAATTAGACAAATAAGATCACCAGCTGTTAGCTTCACTCTACTCCAAAGAGAGGTGTAGGGTTTAACTCCGAATTGAGACACGGGTGTGCATTCAATCTTTATATAAAACAGTGCCAAGAAGAGAATTATTTATAACTTCAATGCAGAACAGAATATTACCACCACAAAGAGATACTTATTGCAAATGTACAAGACATGGATGATTTCAATGTTCTACTCAAGACTATATTCTTGAAAATTTAAAAGATTGAGGGTGGAATAAGCCATGAAAACAAAATTAAAACCATATTTCTTTGCTCTGCATTCCCTCCCTTAAACGCCTCTAAATATAGCCCAAATTCTTGCAAGCTACTGCAACTACCAAAGCAACTTTGGTTTTTTGAAGATACTGTACAACTGTTTGATGATCTAAATGGTTTTATGTTCCTTTGTAAATGGCCATTATCACGCTCGCAAGAGGCTGTCCTATTTTACAAGCTCAATGTACAAATGACTGCATGTATTCCCAATATTCTCTTACAGTATGATTCATATTTCTTGCAATTTTAAGTTGCTCCATGTTATTCAGTCCAAAAGACAAGAAATTAAAGACATTTTAATTATCGCAGAAGTTTGGGGTGACAGACATCATTCCAATTTTTTCAACCTATCAATGAAGCAATCAAATGAATCATAAGTGAACTATTGAAAGCTCATAATAGATTACCAATTCCCCCAAGGGCTTAAGCCATTAGAAAAATGGGCCTAGCCGTGAATAGCTAGCAAGCTCACATCGTCCCCCAAATGAGATCCCATCTCGTGTGGAAAAATAAACAAATCTGAAGTTCAGAGACTGGGGATACATTCTAGGGTTAGGATTTGAAAGTTAGAAGAAAAGATTTAGGTGAAAAAAGAATGATTTAGGTGAAAAAAGAAACAACCTAAAATTCACTTGATTTCAAAATTTGCAGCAAACTGAAATTTCAAAATTAAGAATATTTGATGACAGTAAATAATTTATGGATTTTGATTAAATTGAGTGTCAATAGATGGAGGAAAGAATTAGGACTGAACTAAATTTCATTACCAGAATTTGGGTTGAAAAGTACTTTTGGGGGCTAACAATAAACAGAGTGCTATTTGAGTTCCTGTGGTCAGAACAAGATTGGAAGACCAAAAGCCTTGCAGGGGCTAAGAAACCATACACAATTTACAAATTCTACAAAATTAAGCTCTCAGTTAATAGATTTATAGACTTGTGCCTACTGCAACTATGCTTAGGATGTCATATTAGGAAAGCTAGACCATTTGGCTAGCCCATATCCAGATTTTTTTTTTAGTACATACAAGCCTGGCTAATTGCTTAATTGGGGAAAGGGGAGTGCTTCCTAGGGCTTGAACCCGCTTGGAGAGCAGGGTAGTTGAATTATCGAACATCGCTAATTTACACTTGACTACTAAAAACAATTTTAAAAAAAAAAAAAAAACTGACCAGCAACAAACAAAATAATAATGGACATAAAAAAGGACTCAAAATTAACCTTAAAACTCATTCCATGATACATGTAAAACTCCAACATCCTCCCTTAAATTGATGGCACGCTCTACACGAGAGGAGAGGTCGGATTTGGAGAAAGAATATCCTGCAGGCATCTCAAATACAAGTCAAAAAAAAATGCCATAACACCAGTAAAAGGTGGTATTGAGGTCAAATAACACGATTTATGTCTGACCTGTAAAATTCTTATTATGGATAAACGAGATCAACTCAATGGGTATTTTCTTTTTCAATTGACAAAGGAAGCAAAAATGCATCAAAATTGTTTCTTCGCACGAATTATCCTCCCCTTATCATATATAATTCAGATTCAGTGATGAGACCTAACACAAAGGTAAAATGTTACCAATACATCTTTTTTTTTTTTTAAATTTAAATTCTGCAAGAGCTATAGAGCAAAGAAAAAGTAACTTGTAAAAGAGATTTCCCTAAGCAGTATTAACCATCAAATTAATATCATATATTCATGATTTAAAACAAAAAACCATTAGCATGATATGTTACCTGAAGCAAAGGTGGCTTTACGAATGGAATTCTCTCCAAACAATTTCGGGTATAAAATGCAGCCAAAGCACTGCATCGAAGACAAATTATGTGAAAAAGCTATTAATAATTGCCTAGAAACTACATTTGGGAAGCTGTTCATAAGATGACTCATTTTTTATAACATCTACCATTTAACATTTTTTCATCGAGGTGCCTACATTATTTGTTCTCTTTGCATTGGAGAACCTGAAATCTTGGATGAGATGCTACCAATATTCACATTAACAAATGATATCAAAGATATAGAAATAACAAGCAATCCATAGCACTGATCAAGCATAGACTTCTACACTCTTTCATGTGTGAAGTACAAAAATGGGAAGGTAAGTATGTTTTGTGTGACATTAAAATAATTTAGATGTCAACTAAATGTCTTGAATTCTTGATGATGGCACAGAGATGCCTAAAATCAACAGTAAGTTAAAAAGCACCCATAAAAGGAGCAGGCACTAATAGGAATCAGGATAAAATTTTGAGATTCTGATGAAACAGTCTAAGACGTTAAATCTTTTCCTTTGAATTCCACCTATTTCAAAGGACATAGGCATAAATACCTTTCTAGACAAAAGTATCCTAAATTTTGGAAATTCATTAATCTTATCCAGAAGCTACATAGCCAACCCAATATAGCTAAGCCAAAGGTTTCATTGAGTTATGCTCCGTTACAATTAACATCCATAGAGAGAACAAAATTCGAATACAATTAAATGAGAATAAGTTAACAAATTATTCTGTACAGGAATTCTGTTGGTGCAGAACTGTGATACCTGCTAGCGGCTGAACAAGAACTAGACAAGCTAACTGTACGCTGGGCAAGAGAAACCATCGTTAGTGACCTTATTGCAGAGAACTCTGATGATGACTTCCAAAGCTGGCATGAACTTTAACGCCTCAGGATATAATACAAGAAATCAAGAAGAAGATACTCCAACATGCAATAAGTTAAGCCAATGTACCTCAAGCTTAGCACTCAAACTAGGAAATGTCAATGTCAGAGATCCTCTGTCCCCTTGCAAACCAAAAGCTACGGGGAAATTCTCTGGTTTCTTTAGCTCCATTTCAGTTATTAGCAACTCGTCAAGCTCATTGTCCACATCCCACAAGTGCAAAAGGGACAAGCTAAATTGAAGTAAACATATTTCAAGTGACTGAACCCAGTCATCATCTGCTGGAGTACAAGTTGAAGTCCCAAGTGAATCAGAACCAGTACCATCTGTGGTCACATCGTGTGGACTTGGTTTCTCAGCCCCCAATTCCTTCTCTGGTATTTTATCTGATTCAGCACTGGCATGTTTGGACATTTCAATTCCCTGTTCATTGACATGGGTATTCCTTTGCTTCTCACCACCATCTTTGAGGATCTCATACTCCTGAAAAGGAGACATCAATGACGCAAGGTCAAAACTCAAAGCTGCAAGTCCAGGGAAGGGGCAAAAGCATTTGATGGGATGCTTATTGCTTTGAAGGACAGATTGTACCAATGAAAATAGTTTCATAGAATTTCCTTTGGTAGCATGCATTTGCAAAGAATTGACCTCTCTCATTTTTGTTATACTTGGAGACAAATTTGATGAAGAGGTCCACCTGCCTAAATTTCTTAACTGAGATCGTGAAAGGCTTGCATCTTCACCTAAGGGAAAAGGTAATGAAGAAGCAGAAGTATTTTCATTCAGAATACCACCAGTCAGGGAATTGGTGCTGATGCCTTTACAAAAATGATCAAACATTGAATGAGAAGCTGCGCCACGGAGAACCCTTTCACATGCACCTGTCTTTAGATCCCAAATATATAAAACATCAAGTGTGTCAGATGTTCCTAAATTATTCTGGCAGAGACAGGCTAGATAATTTCTTTTACCATCCCATGCAACTTTAGATGGATTATACCGGTGTCCAGGAAACATTCTCTCCACACGCAAAGTCTCTAGAGAAACAAGAGCAACACAAGAGTCCTCCCCAACAGAGAGAAAGCAAGCATTCCATGGACGGCCAGTTTGGCGTGGAGGAAGAATTATTTGGCGTACTGGAGCTACATGATGGTGCATCACTGTGAGGAGATTGCCAGAATCAAGATCCCAGACACGAACTGTACAGTCCATGCTCCCAGATACTAAAACCCGACAGAAACTCCACCCATTGGCAGTGCCACCCTTCCAATGTGAAGCCAAGCACAATACAGGACCTGTGTGACCCAAAAGATTTTGTTTGGATACATTTGAATCCACTTGATGACATTGACCTCTACTGTGAGTAAAACCATCGATAAAGATATTAAAACATACAACTTCTATTTCACCATTGTGAAATCCATATACAACAGCATAAGGAATGTAGTAGGACTCGGAAATAACCATTGAACAAGATACAAATCGTTTCTTTTGGAAAGACCAATATTTTATGTCAGTTGTGCCTAGGTTGTCTACTTTGTAATAAGGAACACAATTTCGCTGTGATAATTGAGTCCCCCATCCAGTCAATTCTACACCAATCTCGTGCCTGAGGTCCTCATTTTCATTAGCAGAAGTTGAGCTATCAATCCAGTCAACAAAATATCTCCCTTCGCCAAGCATTTTGCTCTCCTGACACAAATCCCAATTATTACCATACTGCTGGAGCAATAACCAGATTGTGACATGGGGTTTCCACAGAAAAGGTTCTTCAACATCAAGGCAATATGATTCAATACGAAGAAGAGAACAACTCAATTGAACAAAACAAATTGATAATCTCACGTCAAGGGGATGAGCAACAGCAGGTATCACACATAGCATCTTGAAACTGAAAATACTGTCTGAATATGTTATTTTATACACCACAGCGAAACCTCTATTGTTCCACACAGCAAAGTTTTTTGCAACCATGTCATGGCATTCCTGGCTTTTCATTACCTTCCTAGTATCATCACACTCAAGAAACATACCTCCTGTAACATGTAATTGAGTGGAACCCCCGTCGGAACACAGTTGATTATTTATAAAAGAAATCTGTCCAATTATAGTACCACTGGCTGCTAACTGAAAAACGCAATAGGTTCTATATATGAGGGCTAAAATCTGTGCACTGGAAGCACACATCACAACCTGTAACCCCTTGCTTGAAACCTCCACTGCATCAGTCATTCCCAAATTATAACAATCATTTTGCAAGGATGTCCCATTTTCCCTGCCTGTGCTGGGGCCCTTCAGTATTGGAACATATTGTAGCTTACCAAATGAATCAACAAGGAGCACTGATTGCTCTTCCATAACATCAATAGGTGAAACTATTGCCATGAATCTCAGAGGTCCAACAGATAAATTCCCATGAAAAACAGTTTGAACAATAGCAAGAGTATTTGAATCAACAATTACAACTGTACATTTGAGTGGTTTTTGGTATTGCGGGTGTCTATCCATTGAAGGCCCATACCCTCCAGAATAATCAAGTGACTGGTAATCAATTAAATAAACAGCGTCAATGAAACAACAAGCAATGCAAACATATCTTGGGTTTTCGGGCAATGGCCGTAACGCAAAGGGAGTCCCCACCCATGGTGCCATTTTCCTTCGGCACCTACAATGTCCACTGCTTCTGCTCCAAACGCACAGCACACCATCAGTACACACACTGATTAGCGAACCATAATCAGCTGAATTAGAGTTCATAAAGACATTACTCGAATTTTCTATCTCTCCATCTCCTAAATTTGCTTCTGGTAGACAAATCCCAAGATCAGCTATGGGGGCAGTATGGCCACACAACATAGCAACTGGTTTAATTTCCTGAGACATTGAGAACATAAAAGCGAAACAATATCCACAGGATCAATATTCAACGGACAGAATAAATTTTCTATAACGTTTATTTTGTTGCTCTGGAAACATATAAAATCGAAGGAAGTTTGAATTCCAATAACTTATCATTAGTAGACATTACATTCCCCCCAACTTGAAAAGTACAGCACCCTACGCGATGACAGAAAACAAAAGCAGAAGTCTTTAATTACTTCTCCCCATGTCTTCCCAACAAACAATAAAAATTCACCTATTGCATAAACAATATGCAAGACAACGTAATAAATTAACAACAGGACTCTTAAAACTTGTTTATTTTCATCCATCCCCTGTTTTCCGAGTTCATAATAATAATAACTATAATAATAACTCAATAAGCGCAAATAGAATACTCAAACGGCTTGAAAGTTATAAAATTAAAGAAAAAAGAATCAAATTGAGCATATTCGCGGGGTCGCATGCATATGTACTTATACGTGTGAGCGAATGTAAATGAATGCACCAGAAGAAGAGTTATGGAGAGTAAGGTAGGGCCACCTGCTTGGCGTCGGAGGCGGAGAGGTTCCACCAGACAATGGAGCCATCGGATCCGCCGGTGTAGAGAGTGGGCGGTTGGCTGAGCGCGGCGACGGCGGTGACTCTGTGAGGCGGAGGAGAATCGGGCCATATACAAGCTACGGGTCGGCACTTCATCGACGAATTGATCGCCTGAATGCCTGACAATGTTGTTGTGCTCCTAGAAATTTAGATAATCTTGAATTATGGAGTTTGATCTTCCCTCAACTGGATTTGTTCTTTCGGTAAAAAAAAAAAAAAAAAGGAGAAGCAGAGTTTTGGTCAAATTTAATATTACTATTGTTATTTTTTATTTTCAAGATGCACTTGATTCATTTTTGAAATAAAATTCTCAATTTAGTATAAATTTTATCAAGTGAGCTGGAAAAGGTTAAAAATTTTAAATTGTATGAGTGATTTTAAATTTTAATTGACTGAACTGACTTAAAATTTTAAATACATTAATTTATTTTAAACTTCAAAATTTCTAAATTTCTAAGTTTGTTCAAATAATCAATCAACCAAAATATTTTTTTACGTCTAAAAACAATTGTTATTTTAACAGTTTAAATATCACTTCTAGATTTAATTTTAAAGCTCAAATCTCATGATTAATTTTGTATTACAACAAATTTGAGTCTAATTAAGGACAAATTAAATCCTAATTCTAAATTGTGCTTTTTTGAATTGTAAAATTACTCATTTCCAAATTGTGCTTATTTGAAACGAGAAGATGCGGGACGTAGCTTCCCATGGAGGAATTTAGAGAATGCGTGATTTGTTTCTGGAAAATGAATGAGAAGTTTGAAGCATTGAATTAGAAATGGATGTTACATGTATACAATTGAGTTACCAAAACACAATCAGAAAGCCAAAATACACATAACTTGAAGGTGTCTCGTCTCCCTATACCTTAAAACAAAGTACAAAAATCCAAGCTGTTGACCTAGCAACCCAAATCCCAAAAGCAAATCCTTTTTCTTTCTATGTCCAACTGTGTAAACTGAGATCGAATTGACTATAGTCACTGCTAAACTATGAGAATACATAGACCTATAGAAGGAACTTATAGTTTACATTACAGCTGACTGTGGGGTCCAAAATTGGGCTCAGTATATATACATCAGGCTACTTATCAACATCAGTGAATCCCTGAAGACCTCTCAGGTAGAACACTAGAGCTGCCAGCCATACTGGTTGGATCTGCTGGCGGATAATTTACCGCTTGAGAAGCGTGTGCATTCCTGCTATTTGCCATGAGCACGTGCAGTGGGGGTGGCATGCTGCCAAGCGCGGGTGAGGGCAAATTCAATGGTGGTCTAGCAGCTTGAACTGATTGGGTTGGCTGAAGAATAAACTGGTTAAGAGCATCAGAATAAGCCCGGCCTGAGAGACTACCACGCATTCGACCTGTGGGCCGCCAGTTTTGCTTCCCAGGCGTATCTGCTGAAGCATCGGTTCTCGTGGCTGGTTGTAAAGTGCCTGCTGAATTGCCTCTTTGATTGGCCATTGATGTCCTAAGCCCATCAGCATTCATAGGATAAGACGATGAGGATGATGCCGCTCTGGTCGTTTGAATGGTAACTGGCACTGATGGTGGTTGTCTTACCAACTGGCCAGCTCGCTGAGCAGAAGCCATACGCCGCTGGCCACTTCCAGGTATTGCTGCGAGACCAGCTCCACTGGGTGCACCTCCTTGTGGAATTTGGTTCCGCGGAAAATAAGTAGACGGCTGAGAAGATGATCGAACGATGCTTGGAGACTGACTGGTGCCATGGGGCGTCCTAAGTTTCAAAGCTTGCTGCTGGCGTGAGTTTTGGTGCTCAGTTGTTATCACCGGTGAAACCCTGTAAGTACTAGCGGGTTGACTTGGGGCTGCAACTCCAACAACCTGTTGAGCTGTTTGACTTGAAATGAACGGACGATCTTGATGATCCCAGTTCTGCAACAAAAAATAAATAAATAAATAAATTGGGAATGAGGACTGAAATCATTAAAGCCTCCCAAGCTCAGCATAACAAGAAAACTAAACCAATAGATACTCGAGTTCAAAGCACAATATAGCCGGACAATTATGCATCCACTTAATTCTCCAGGAATTTCCAATGATAAACATTGAGTTTAGATGACAAGTAAACCTAACCTGAATTGTTGAGTGCTGCTGCGCTGAAGATGAGAAGGGCACTTGAGACACTTGAAGTGGATTTATATGTGATCTAGAAAACTGCTGCTGCCTATCAACGGTACTGGAGATTGTATTGAAACTATCAACAATAGATGGTGCAGCAGTAGTCTGAGAAGCAAGGGAAGATCCTTGGGGAATCAAGGAATTGATATTATTTCTTGATCTATGCTGTGGAACTGATGTGAGGGTCTGTGCTGGAAGGGCCTGGACTGCAACTGCCATTCTATTTATATGTCTGGGTACAGATGGGACCCTCCCGTACTCATTGCTCACAATCGAATTCCCAAATTGTGACTGTTGTAGCTGCAAATTACTAGGAACAGAATTTTGACTTTGCGGTGCAGAGGTTGCAAGATAAGCAGACCCATGAAAAGCCTCAGGTTCTCGATCAAGAGCAGGAGAAACAGCATCAGTTAACACAGGAGACAGCACAACATTGCTGGGGGCAGATCCAGAAACACCTCCAACAACTCGGGCATCTGAAGCACCAGAAACCGATCCAGGTGTGGGCAAGAAAATTCCTGACCAGAAGTCATCTTCCCTATGAGTAGCATTCTGGTTGACTTCCCTCGTATTATTCACAGCTGGGGGAATTGTCCCTTGTCCAAAAATAGATTGACTTTGGAGGTCAGCAAGGATTGGCTTCCTATCTTCAGTTTCACATAAATCCACAAAATCCATCTCATCATCCTCCTCAGTAAGGTCCAAGATATCCATAGGAGCATTTGCTATGCTACTAGTTTGTTGCTGAACTGGCTCATCTTGCCAGCAATTGGGGGTCTTGTCATGTCGCTGGTTGGTATCATCATTGCATTCATTGACAGCCTTCCATGATCCATCTGCTGTGATAATCACATCAGCAACATTCTCATCAACCTCTTTCAAAACCTGTAAAAAGTAGAAACAGGTTTAACAAATGTAAGAAAATAAAAAATGATCCTTGCAAAAAGCAAACAAAAAGTGACTTGCCTTAACCATATTTTGATCAATGCGCACGTCTACATAGCAGACAAACTGGTTACAATGCGGGCAGCGCCATGATGGTCTTCTTGAATTTATATCCACATAGTTCTCAAAATCAAAACACTATAACCACAGATTGAAATTTAAATACAGAATTAGAGAGTGAACCATTTACACAGAGAACATTATCTGTGCGAAAATGGAACAAAGGATTTTTTTCTTTTTTTCTTTTTTTTTTACATTTTCTTTTTTTTTTTCTTTTTACCTCACCAACCACTACAAAGAGGTGTATCACTACAAAAGAGTAATAATCATACATCACCCATGCATCCATTGACATCAAGTCAGTATATAAAGAGGGCGTTAAGGTGATGCCAATCAAAACAAGGCAGCATTGAATTACACTTCAGAAACTCAATAACCACCTATCTACACAAAAAGGAAAAAAAAAAAAAAAGGGCCAAGAAAAATACTATTCATCCCGATTCGTTTCTTTCAAGAAAAGGAATTAATATTTGAGGAATTTTTTTTTCATTTTTCTTTATTATTATTATTATTATTATTATTATTATTATTATTATTATCATTTTCCTGATTTTGAGTAGGCTAATATTAATATGTCAAAATAACGAAAAGTTATTTAATGCCCAGCACGTAATCATATATACAGGATTTTTCCCTATTTTCTTTTCGAATCTCAGCCAAAATAAATATTGACAGAGGATACAGTTTAAATGGTAGAAAGGAAACAGATCTGGCAATCATGTACACAGAGGCACACTGCCTATCATAAGTACGATGAACCTTATGAAGCGTATTGAGCAACCATCATACCCACTGCAGAACCCTTATTGGCCGTTTCCTTGAGCAAAGATACTCAACAACTAATCAGACTTAATTGAGAACGGAAAATACTGATTTATAGCACATCAGTGCCCTTCTAATGCTAATGTTGGGCCCAAACCACTTCCAGAATACATACAAAGATGCAATCTTAAAATTCCTGACAGCCATTACAACTTCTGTGATGTGACGCAGTACAGAGCACTTACCTGAAGATGGTTACATGAACGTCCTTTAACAGGAGTCTTTATACGCCTGAAGCTGTTTGATACATATATATATATATATATATAACAAGCAAAATAATCAGCAGAACTCGAACAGGCTTAAACCGGTACAGGAATTGAAATAATTAATTGGTTGAAATTCTGTAAAAGTAATTTACTGGTGGAAAAATGAAAAAGTAGAAGATAAATCTTGAGCATATAAATAGCTAATCATTTGACGATTCCATTTATTTCGTCCAAAAAAAAAACGACGACAAAGCAGATCAAAAAGAGTTATTTCCGTGTTTTGCAAAATATTCCATTAATGCACAAACCCAGAGAGAAGAGGGATTATAGACACTAATTGCTCTGTTTCCAAAATAATGCATATGGATGTAGCCATCGGTCATTTCTCAATTGTCACAAGACCAGAAACCATTGTCCCCAGCCGACGGGCTACTTATTTTGTGCTTGAGCTAGCTATGGCTGAAGAATGTAGATGATCCAGGAAGGTGGTACGGTACATCAATTCGATGATGCTATTCTCACCATTGGGTATTCTCTCTCTTAAAGAAAGGCTATTAGAATTGGACCGGGTAATGGCAACCTCAAAATATTCTGCCCAGACCCAACATAATTCAAGCACTCAGAGAGAATAAACTATTTGGATGATGAGGCAGATCAAAACTGCGCATTGTTATTGTAAAAGAAAAAAAGCAAGGCACAATCTTGTTGAAGTAAATCAATTTCCGCATTAATGAGTAGTCTGATAAGTGACAAGCATTCTTACAAGAACCTTCCACTCAGAGATACCTAAAAAATGAGCAACCCAGTGCACAAGGCTCTTTGCATTGCAAGGTTTGAGGAGGATCAAATTTACAACCAATTGCAGGACAAAATTAAAATACAAACAAACAGGTGTTTCCAAATGTAGTACATTAAACTAGTTGCCCCAATAGCTTCAGCTAATAAAAACCCAACAACTTATATAGAACTCCCACACCCTCCAACATCCTGATCCCCATTGCAAACAGAGAAACTACCAACAAACTGAGCTGAATATGGTGCACAAATGCAAACAAGCAATGGTGCAGACCAACAAATATAACAGGTAAGAAAAATACAACAATACAAAGAACTTGTGACCTCAAAAAAAAACAAAGCTCCAACCAAGTCAACAACCATTAGCTTAAGCTATAAAAGAAACAGTCCACCAATGTAATACCAACTTTTACAGAGAAGACAGATTTAAGAGGATATGAAAATATTACGTAGATCTTATGAAGAGAGAACTTATAATTTTGGTCCTAACTTCTAGTTAAATTCCAATTGGAGAGAGAAGACAATGGATCCAAACTAGATTTTTAGATATCAACCCATGTGGTGCCAGTGTTGTGAATATACATTCAAATTCACTCTGTTAAATAAGGTCTTCAGAACCCCCCCCCCCAAAAAAAAAAAACACACACACACACACACACAGATGGTCATGCATTGTATAAATCATACAGTGAGATGTTAGTGCTGTTACAAATAAAAAATGCAAGACTAATGAACTAGGGAGACGGGGTAGCAGGTTACCGTCAACCTACATAAACAAATGTAGAGGGCTGCACAGGAAGATATAGAAAGGGAAGTTTGTAGCCGATATGAATGACATACCTTATTGGACAATTTAGTGAAATTCGTGACGGCCCTTCTATGATCTCAGAATCTAAGAAAGAAAATAATAATAAAAATAAATAAATAAATAAAAATAAAAAAAGATAAAACAACCATAGTTGTACAAAGCATCACATATATAATAAACTATCATATAGTAAAAACTATATATAGAAAAGCAATTTCATTTATGCAATGTTTGGAACATGAATTTATGGAGGGAAATGAAACATGAAGGGAAATAAAATTTATAAGTTGTGCAATTTTTGTAGACATAACCAATTAAAAGTTAAAACTTTGTTGATAAATATTAACCATTAAAAGTTAAACTTTGTTCATAAATATATATTCATTTTACTCTTATTTTTTATAACTCGATTAAAAAAAAAAAAAAAAACCAATCATTTTACTTCATTTTGTATTCCTACCATGTTCATTCACTTTTCCTTTCCATCAACAAATCCATGTTTCAAGCATAGTGTAAATATATTTCGTTTTCTGTTCTCTTTCTTTAGCATACCTAAATCTGGTGCGGCAACAGCAGGCTGAATATAATCTTGCAGCCCAGGATGGCAAGGATTTGAAATTGCACTAATATAGGCCACCACTATGATATAATTTCCTTCACAAGGAAAACAAGCCAATTCAAGGGCAGATGAAATTTAAGCAAAAAAATAAGTAAAGCTAAACAAGAAGGCCTATGTTCAGGCATACCACTAAACTGACCCACAACTTGAAGAATGTTTGTCCCAAATTTCAACATATGTGTCACAATTGTTGGAAGTTGTGGCCCAGGATCCTGATAGAGTGAGGAACACAAAGATTTAGGAGCCACAATTTGAATCCATTGCGAACAATGCTGCCACATAAAATAGCTTGTAGAAAATTAAATCAACACAAACCATAAGCGCATTAGTCCTCCTCTCCACCCCTTTTCCATTCAGTAGAAAGCTACAGAAGTTAAACAACAAAAATCCAGTCAGTATGAAAAATGTACTAATTGCATTTAGCCAAAAAGAACGAAGAAGAAAATATCATACTTGACTTGCTGGGGACTTATGATACATGAAGATGTCTCTACATTATCTGTTTGAGCTACAAATAAATGCTGCAAGCAGAACAGAGGCAATGCAAGAACTCAGTGTTTTCCATGAATTACGTAAACATTTACCACCATTTAAATACATAGAGAAAATAACAAGAAAAGGGGGAAGAAAAATTGAATCAGAGAAAATTCTGAGACAGTATTGCACATTCTGATAAGTGTAAAGTTATAAACAAATCATTATGGGTTTGCTTAATGGTCTCAATCGTAAGACAGTGCTCCAAAAAATTAAGCAGAAAAAGAAAACTGAGTGAAAATTGTAGATAACTCTGATTGGGAGTTATTGGTCCAATCCAAGGAATGTTTCTTCAAACATAAGTGAGACTAGGCATACATATAAGTTAATTATATTAATAACTTCAACTCAGTGCTACAAGTTAGGTGAAAACCAAAACTCAAGTTGGAGACTTATGGCTAACAAAATTGTATCATGAGACTATATTTTATCCCTGAACATTTGATATCTAATCTTGGACTTGGAGTTTCTCAAAAAAGATCTCATTATATATAAATATATTCTTTCCTAGAATAGGAGATATGAGTAGGAGTGATGTAATTAAGAGTGAGTGTAGGAGTGATTGATCTTTCCAAAAATTTGAACATTTCATGTATATAGATATATGTGATCTTAAAGCCATTCCATTCATTCTCTATTCTTGACAATATATGCATGCAACTGTTTTGAAAGGAAACTAAGATAGACAGTAATCCAAATAATCAAATGGAGTAGGTTTCCACTGACAGGTGCTTAAAATAAATTGCATAGCTTATATGAAGACTATTTCCATTTCTCGAAAGATAGAAGCCATTTGTTTGACGCAGCGGCAAAAGCTCAAACAGTCCAGCAAACCAGCCATTCCAGGCTATTTAAGCTGGTTCCATAATCAATCTCAGCCCACCCAATACCTCAAGTACATAGGACAACTGCTACATAATGAACTTTATTTCAAATAATTTCAAGAACACAGTGGTGACCATTTCAACAACACAGAGCTGGTGAGTTTGTCACTGGACAGAATTTACCTAGTTAATGCAAATGACATTGAAGCGAGAAGATCACAGATACAGAAAACTCGGGAAAAATTTGCACTCAAATCAAATATATATAACAAACCACAAAGAAATTTCCTGACAGTTACTACAGAACTTTATTTGTGAAATTCAAATTGTTGACGAGATACTTACCACTTTCTCTTCTTCAGAAGATCTATCATTCTTTGAAATATGGAAATCAATTACAAATGTCCCATAGCCAGGCTACAAATTAGAACAGAAAGTATTACCAACTTCAGTGTCTCAAAGTAAATAAAATAAATAGAGAGTAAATTATATTTTGCACCCCTCAATGTTTCACAATATCCCACTTCAGGCCTGATATTTTAATTATAACAAATAAGGGCCTAAGAATTCAATTTTATTGCAATGTGAGGAACTACCATACTCCATTTACAATTCTAGCATCAAAATATACATGTGGCCATTAATTGAGGGGTAAAACATTAAATGCACATGAATGAAAATGTAATGGAGTGTGACGGAGACTTGACATTGCAAAAAATTGAATTATCAGGCCCTTAATTGTTACAATTAAAATGTCTAAAAAGGATTTAGTGAAAAGGACAGGGGTTCAAAATGAAATTACCCATAACCAAAATATAGGGAAAAGGAAGAGAACCTTGACTTCAAGGAAGGCAAGTATCTGCCCCATTTTCATTAGTGGATAGAATCTGCACATACACACAGAGAGTTAAATACCCTTTACTTTTTTTTTTTAAAATAAATAAATAAAATTTTATTAAGAGGCATTAAGGAAATACCTGCCTTACAAAACAGACCGAGACAACCTCACTCTCAACAAAATAAAGAAATAGTTCAAGTCCAGCTCTACCCCCCAGATATCCAACTATCATAAACCAATAAAAAGGAGCTTTTCAATCCATGTGACGGTATCTCCAACCCTTCGAAATTCTTCGGTTTCTTTCCGTGCTAATCAACCAAAATAATAAAAAAGGAGTCGTCCACCAAGCCTTCATTCTATTCTTGTCCCTTCAGTAACCCCACCCAAGAGGCTATGAACACAATTAACTATTGATGTATGATTCCATTTGTTCTTGTCCCTAGAGTAACCCCACCAAGAGGTTACGAACATAATTAACTATTGATATATGATTCAACATCTTATCATGAGAAAACATTTATAAAGCATACTGTATAAAAGAAACTAAACTGACACAGGTTTAAGTAGAAGTATGGTTGTAACTTGGTTGTTATGAACCAGTTCTAATCTGACAAATAGATTGATAACCCCCCCCCCCAAAAAAAAAAGGCAGAATGTATAGACAATAAAAAAAATACTCCATAATATTAACCAACAGTGGCTACATAAAATGCTTTTCATAAAAGCATGCGAAAAAATGCAGCAAAATTATTGCTTCCCTTGATTCATATGAGTTGGTCTTCGTACAATATGGGACAAGCAAACAAACTCATTCTGAGAAAAGTTCTCCTAATTGTTACTTGCTCAAACAAGAAACACCAAATTTACTATCAAACTGAACACACCCTGAAATTGATCAACTTTTAACAACTACCAAAATATACATAACAAATATATCTAAAAAGACTCCGAACTCAAACTGGACAATTTTGGTCTAACAGAAAGTTGAAGGTTAAGTTTCTTAAATGGAAATTAAAGCCCACATTCAATCAAAAGCTAGGATTTTTGAGATGGATGCCGGTATAGGTAACGTACATCTACAATATCTTTGGCCTTTCCCATAATAGCCTACCTAATAGATTTTTTGATATAAATTTTGGGAGAAAAAGAGACCTGCCATTGCAACGCTTGCTTGAGGTCCCAAAAGAGAAGTTGGGATAAGAGGTGCATGTTACTTGGTTATCATCAAGGCATTTCAAATATTCGTAGTCGGGTTTCTAGTTTCATGATTGCCATGTTCAATATTGTATCCTTAGGAGAACTTCTAGAAAGGGAAAACCATTCACGAGATTCTGCATGTAGATCCTTGCATAGACCCAGCTAAAAGAAAGAGTAGAATAACCAAATAAAGAAACTCGACCTATAAAAGCGGTTAACTTTGGCAAGGATGCAGCTTTGCACAGGACTTGGCCTAAAATAGGCTTTAAAAAAATAAGGAAAATTTAGTGGAAATTTCTCTGATTGAGACAGCAAAGCCAAATGGTTTTTCCAACTATATCATAATAAAGAGTGAAACGTATGGAAGCTAGTTCAGCAATCAATACAAGATACACAGCTTGGCATGGAAATCTAAACAAAAGAAAATTAGTCTATAGTTTTATCTGAAGCTCAGTATGCAATTTATCTCATTACTAGTTGTGGCCCCACCCCCTGGGGGTAATGTACCGCTCAGGGCGCAGCTGGGAGGTTAAGATGCAAGCGATCAACACTGAGGACATGGATAAGTACAGTGGGTTAAGAACACAAGTTAGTGGGTTAAGAACACAAGTTAGTGGAAGGAGTTGAGAGAGAGAATTTGGCAAAGTAAAAGGGATCAGGACTTCCAGCCAACAAGGTCTCCTCTTTCCAGTTACCTCAACCGTACTAAAATATGGGACTCCCTTTTATAGGCACTAGGTGTAACAATAAGCACATGAGCCTCCAAGAATATTGCGTTTTAGTTATATGAGCATGGGGTTCCGGTAATTATGCCACGTCTCATGGTGACCAACTGTAGAATATTCTCTCTCATCCTTCCCTCTAAGTCGACACACAAAATGCATCCAAGCTGATGAAACTTTCTTGGCCCCTGACAAGCCTGCACTGTAACCCAACACGCCAATACTTTCCATATTCCAGGTTACAAGATATCCACCTCAGTGTGTGACCACTAACAGAGCCCCTACATGGTAACGTCATAGTCGGCACCACGTAGGAGGCTCTGAGCCCACGACAAATACGGACAATCATTGATCATGATCAGTCTGACGTATCTGTATCATAATCATGCCATGGGCTATAGCATCAAGCCCACTTGAAGAGCCCTCCAGGTCCTTCCATCAACCTGAACAAGCCTTAACAAAAGCTCGGATGCGAGGGAGAGGTTATATTTAACATTCTATACCTCAAGCCAGGCTGGTTAGTCTTTCTAATGTCGACCGCTTCGTCTTCATATAAACTTTTGCGGTCAGCCATTGCCAATTCGCCAAGTCAAGCTGGACAGCACAAGTCTTATAAATGACTTGGCATTGGTAGTCTGACTAAGTCGGATCATGCAAGTGCCTCAGCATAACCGGTCGGTTGTCCCTCCAGCTCGATTTCTACCGAACAGATAGTATACTCTATTTTCAAGCCATCTACAGTAGTTATAAACTACACAAAAAATCAAAATACAAGCACTTGGAAAACAATATGTAACTTTGAATCATGGGGGAAGCAGAGAAAAAATGAGTTTCGTACCTCGACATAACTGTTGAGATAGTTTGTAGAGAATTGCTTGCATCAGTGTTCATATCTTTGATGGTGCAGAAGATGCTCCCTACCTAATTATACAGAAAGAGAACTGTCAGGATGTCAATGGCAAATGAAATCACAAATAGAAAAATAAATAGAACAAAAAAGTTGAGCAGATTTATTGTGCAGAACCTCATCCGCAAGAGTACGAAGTTCTTCCGAATCCTTGTCTAGAAACCACCCAGACTTGCAAGCATTCTGCAAATAAAAGACCAGGTCAATATATAAATTCCACATGTAGAAAAATAACTGTGGAAGCATAGGCATTGTAAGAGACATATACTGGAAGACAGGCTCAAAGGGCAATTACTCGATAAAAAAACATGCATGCCTCAGTGAAATCACGATACAACAACAATAAGTTTAAAATAAATGGTCGATAAATGAGGAGAGTTCTCTATACAGATTACAGACATTAAATACATAACATGATGGAGTTCAGACTTTACACCTGGCCCTAATAATCATATTGTAACAATAAACAGTAGATGTAACCATGAACCATTTCCGAAATATTCTCTACTTTATTGTATATAAGTATCAGCCAGCTGATTCCTAATCTTCAAGGGATATAAATGAAAAATACTTTCTCTACTTATCAAATGTTGCTAAAGAAAACCCCTGTTGGAATCTAGAGATAAGAAAACATTAACAACTTTCCATCCAAATCAACAACGAAAAGTATTGCTGACAATACCAAAAATTTTCAAAGATGCAGCAGTTTATGTCTCCATTCACTAAGTAACGCATCATACTTGACCCATGACTAGGGTGGGGGATCAGCATGACATGGTTCGATAATCTGGGAGTAATGTCAATCATCCTAGATAGCGGGATTTCATCAGAAGCAAGACCGGTGAAAGCTGGGGCAACCCGGAGCAAGACAGGGAGAGAGAGTCAGTAGTTGGGTCTTCATTGTTCCTTCTTAAATGTGGGAGAGATGGAGGTGGATTGAGTGTCTCAGTGGGAGTAATAATTAGATGTTGAGGTAATCCTTCCTCAATGGTCAGTCCAAGGTATAGGGATTAGGGCTAAGGGGACTGATCTTAGTATGTTAGTTCAAGGTTTTGGAGAGTTGAAGCTATTGAGATTTTATAGGCAAACAATAGAGTGACATGCAGCTTGATGGTGAGGGTATTAAATGTTTGGTTCAGGTGTAATAAATTCATGAGTGGGTGCTTCTCTCTCTTTCCATGGGTTAATCAGGGCAGAACCTCAAAAATTCCCCAACTCTAGGAGCAAGGCCAAAAGAGTAACAACACAATAATAACTCAAAACGAGACCGTCAAGGACCAGTGGATTGGTGGCTAAAGGTCCAAAGAGTAACCGCAAAGTAATAACTCATAATGGGACCATCAGAGACCAGTGGATTGGTGGCTGGGGTTGAGGAATTATCGAGGTTACCTCGATTGGCACATGGAAAGAGAGAGAGAAGCACCCACCCATGAATTCATTGCACCTGAACCAAACATTTAATACCCCCAGCCACCATGCCAGGTGTCGCCTTGTCATTTGTCCATAAGCTTCAATAGCTCTGAGTCTCAAAAACCTCGAACTGACATACAGAGATCAGTCCCTCAGCCCTAACTCTTATACCTTGGACTGACCAACAAGAAAGGATCACCTCTACGTCCAATGATTATTCCCAATAAGACACTCAACCCACCTCATCTCATCATTACAAGCCTACTTTCCTTCCCAATTCATGGAACTATATATATATATATACACACCTCCAGCTCTCCCGCATTTAAGAAGGAACAATCAAGACCCAACTATCAACTCTCTCTCTCTCTCGTGCTCTGGGTTGCCCCAGCTCTCACCCCTCTCGCTCCCAATGAAATCCGACTATCTAGGACGATCGGCATTACTCCTAGATTATCAGAACACTCCACGTCATTCCAATCCCCACAACTACTATGTCCTGCTACTTGCTGGAAAATTATTTAGCCAAACAAGCATCATTTATTACATAAAAAGGCTTGCTTTGCTTATCTATCTTCGTGGGTACTGAAGAGGCAGCGAAGAATGCTACTACAAAAGTGATGCTGTTGGGTTTGAGATTCAAAGTGATACTACTTGTTCCTGATCTGTTTTCCTGGTTTGTCAAAATGCTACTGCTCAGAGATGCTATGAAAAAAGTTGTGTTGGGCTGTTTGTCAAAATGTGCTGGCTACATGCCTAGTTTGAGGCATGGTTCGATTGTATAAGCCTGCCTTGTTCTCTACTTCTTTTTATTGTTGCTAGCAAGTTGCTAATTACCTGAACTTCATTGTATCACAGGGTTGTCCCCCAATATTTAATTTTAGTTTATTAATATATTCTTTTATCCTTCAAAAAAAAAGGAAACATAAAAAAAGATGCATTGGCGATGGTGGTGGGGGTTAAAAGGTGGTCCTCAAGAAATACCTTTACAGAGATCATCAGCACCATAATAGCTGCTTGTAATAAGGGATCCTTCTTGCGTTGACATACCTATAAAACATATTGCAAGGAATAAGGATGACTTGGAACTCTAGATTGTTGAGAAATATATGTCAATATAAATGATAAAGTTTCCCCGCTGCCTAACAACATAAACTTTTAGGTGAGCTAGTAGCTAACATTTTAACTTGGTATTAGGGATCTGCCCACACATGAAGGAAAGTGTTCAGAGAAAAATATGTTAATGTAAATAATAAAGTTATCCCTTCCCTAACAGCTTGCTTTTAGGTAAGATGGTGGCTAACAATTTAACAGAGATAACTCCTTAATTAAAGCTAAGTAGGGAATAAAATCTGAAAAAGCAATACACAAAAATTGTAAGAATGAATAAGAAAAGGATAAGTTCATTTGAAAATATAGAGCATACTGTGCATAAAAGGGAATGCAAGGGCCAAAGGATCAGACCAGCAATATATTTGCCTCAACAGTTATCTATGGAGGCATGAGTGAAATTTGAAAAGCCACAATAAAAGCAAAAACAACCACTTGTATATTAAGGATTCATTATCTAGAAGGATAAGGAAATGGACGAGGCTGCCTAATGAAGAACTGCAGCAATAGGGATGGAAAAGAACGCCTACCCAAAAAAAAGGTAAGGAACACTGCTTCTGAAGCATTTTATGATTATAAAACGTGGAAGTTTTGCAAGCCCATTACAGTGATAGTTATGTTATGAAAGCCAGACTCAAAAAGTATGTGCCCATTAAAAAAAGCATGCGGAGGTGGAGTAACATTTTAAAAAATAACGCATTATGAGATGACTGCATTATTAAGAAGTTTAAGGTGCCCCACGGTAAAGACAAGGGAATAAATAGTTCAGCCTCGTGCAACAAGGACCAACAAAAGTGGCTAAGAAAAGGTGATTCGGTTCGAATTTTGGAGGTGCCAATAGAACAAAAAAGTTAACAGAGCACCCACTTGAGCAACATATCAAACTTTTTTTTTTTTTTTTGTGTCTTTTGTGTGTGTGTGTGTGTGTGTTGGGGGGTGTTTAAGATAACCATCCCTCTTTATCATAGTTTTGGTATAATACATCAGACGAGATATCTCAAGCCCACTCTTCAAAAGAACACTCATTTTTAGTCATCCTCTTGCCAAATAATTAACAAATTTCAGGGGCAAAAGCCATAAAATACATTAAATTTCTAAGGCCCCGTTTGGTAACGTTTCAGATTTCTGTTTTTCTGCTTATATTTTCAAAATTTTGTAAACAGGTAACAAAAACATGTTTGTTAAATCTGTTTCCGTTTTTTTGTTTCCAAAAA
>QLOD02000016.1:1862099-1877510 GCA_003260245.2 Sideroxylon spinosum | reverse complement strand
ATTGAGTAAGTTCAAGTATTTTTTATTTAATTTGAATTTGATTACTTTATGAGGATATAATTTTGAAAAGGCCAAATAGTGTTCACCAAATTAATTTACCCATTTTGGGGATCACTTAGCGTATCGTACAAATATATATATATATATACCCTATCGCCAAATAATCCTATCCAGTATGTATGCACCATGTTTTTGCCCCAAAAAAGGAAAAGATAAAAAGCAAATTATGGTGCGTCTGCCGGGAGTCGAACCCGGGTCTATTGCTTGGAAGGCAATTATCCTAACCGTTGGACTACAAACGCTTAATGTAGATTAAGCTACAAAAATTGATTAAAAATACAAGTACATGATTGCATTCATTTGCCACCAACTATGTGAAAGGCTGATACAGCACAGTTAGCACTAAGCGATATTAAATTAAAATTCAATAATTTAAATATATTCATATTATTTTAATTAAAAAATTATAAATATGTTTAGATCGATAAATTCTAATTTAATAATTTTGATTGTAGTCAATCCATCAACATCAACCACATTTTCATAATTTCAAAACTCTTGACAATACTTCCGAGCATCCAACTCTAAAGTATAGTGAGCAGGGTTTTGCGCCAAATCAAGTTCGATCTAGTCCAAACACCATTTCTAAAAAGTTCTCTCTGAGCATGGCTTTGCAACCAAACCAAGTTCGATCTAGTCCAAACGAACGATTGTGGGAAGTGTGTCTGTGTGTGTGTGTGTGTGTGTGAACAAACGATTCCCTTGCATGCGTCAATCGCGATGGGGCGACTCGGCCACTAATAGTAGCAGTCTAGCACTCCTCTTATTACTTACACTCTGGTTAGAGTTTATATTGAGCTGTCCATTGTAGTGGTGTGAAAGTTCAATATTTGCAAAACTTTTTAAATTGGTGTTGCTATACTTCATATATAAAATTTGGTAAAAAAGTTTGTTATTAATTACAAGTTATCAAATAAATAAATATCAATAATTACTCCAAATTAAAAAAATGCTATCACTTTCTTTTCCGCCGTCGTCGGCAGCAAAAGAAAAAGAAAACAAATGTATGATTTCTTAATATTTCGGTGCTTCCAAAATTAAGATTTAATAAGAGTTATAATACAATAAACCCATAGCTTTTTATCATATGAGATTTGACTCCAAATTTATTTTGTTTTTTGGGGTTTGGGTTTTAGACTTTGGGTTACAATTAAAATTGGGACATTCATTTTATTAGACTTGTTACAAAAATTATATATATAAATCTCATATATATGCATATAAAATTAAGAATCCTAAAAATTAGACAAAATTAGGGGATCCAAAGCAGTAACTTTCTCCAAATTATCTCATTGCCAGCCTTATATATCTATAGTATAAAACAACTCAATCTTTTTCAAAATATATATATTATAAACGACTGAGATGGTGTTTCATTTAAATCAAAAGCTGACATCTTTTACCACTCAAATCTGTCACATCCTTTGCCGCCCAATTTTTTAAAACCATACATGTCAATGCTTATATTTGCTTCTTGGTTCAGCTCTTCTTCTTCGTTTGCCACCCAAGCGTAGTCCCGAGTCATCGCTATCTTCTTCGTTTCAGGTACATGTCGTTCTTCTTCATTGTCTTCTTCATCGCTGTCTTCTTCGTTTTGGGTTTCATACACAAATTTAGGTTGTTTTCTTCTTCATCTCAAGTAGAATGATTGAGTTTTGGTTTTCATTGAGTTTGGATTTTGGGTTCATTGAGTTTGGGTTTGATTGAGTTTCAGTTTTGGGTTTCTCTGTATGTTTCAGTTTTTTTTAAGCTTCGGTTAGATTGTTCTTCAAGAATGGTAAATCGTCGGCTGACCATTTACCACTGTGATTTCTCAGCCAGAGACCCTGTTCCCACTCTTTAATGCTATAGATATTGTATCCCCCTTTACTTTAGCTGGGCATTCTTTAGATTTGTCATTTGCATATTCTTGGAACTTGAAATTTGAAAGGCTGAGAGCACCATTACAATGAAGCTCAGGTAGCTCTTACCAAAGTTGAAATTTGGAAGGCTAAGAGATTTTTTGCTGTGTCTAAAGGCACATTTAAATTTGGAAGGCTAAGAAATTTGGACATGTAAATCCTTGAGATGATTTTTTGCTAGCATTTTGGACAGCATGCTAAGAAAGATTTTGATCCAGTTTTTTTCTCTTCTTTTACTTTCCTTTCTTTGTCAAAAGACCTGACCAAAACCCCAACCATCTTAAGGTGTTCTAGATGTATGTGTAAGAGAGAATAGCATGGTAGTTTTCATGTTTAATTTCCTCCAATATTTCAACTAATATATTGGAAGTAATTTTGGAATTTTGTTATTTACATTTTGGAATTTTGTTATCTAAGCAGTTGTTTTGATTGAATGTATCTGGATTTTTTTTTTAGCTCCGATTAGATTGTTCATCTATTGATATCAAGGATTGTTGGACAGTCACTCGCATCTTACAATTGCCTCAGCGCTCCTTGCACACAACAATCCAAGCACAGTCCCGAGGAGTTGTTGACATCTTTTTCTTAGTTTTAGGTACATAGAACAATTTGAATTTTTGGTTTCATTGAGTATAGGTTTGATTAAGTTGTGATTTTACACTTCTTCGGTAACACATTTGGGCATATATATGTATATATCTATGCATGCTTCACCTTTGATTCGAATGCCGTTTCTGTAGAATGCATGAATACATTTGGGTAGTGGGAAGTGGAGTTAAGGGCTAGAGTTTGCTAATTGATATACATTTGCCTGTGCACATATAACACCAAGTAAATGTCTGTGCACATATAAATGTCATTCTTCAAGTAAATTATCTTAATATAACACCAAATATAATGTAAATGTATTTTAATATATAATTAATATATTATAATAATTTATTATAATTAAATATAAAATATATATTATAATTGTTTTGATGATAAAATAGAAATTATTCATACCTAAATGAAAAACTATAAAAATAACTTATAAAAATAAACATGAATGAAAAACTATAAAAAGAACTTATAAAAATAAAAATTACTAATTAAAAGAGATTAAAATATATATACTGCCTTTAATAAAAGTGTAAAATTTTATTATTTATTAAAGATATTACCATACTTTTAAAATATTGATTTAAAAACTTTTACAAAAGAATCTAATGGTTAACAATTTTTTAGCTCCTTCATTATATAGATGACACAAAAGTATAGTAGTGTATCTATTTAAAATTTTAAATTTTAAGTATATTAAAATTTAATTTTTGAAGAAATTTTTACAGAAAAATGAATTTTAAATATTATTTTAAAAATTAATTTTAAAAAAGCTTAGTTAGCTTTAAAAACTTTTATAAAAAAGGGCATTTATAAAAAAATTTATAAAAATAATTTTAAAAAAAATTTAAAAAATTTAATTATAAAATATAAATTATCCATACCTAAATGAAAAACTGTTAATATAACTTATAAAAATAAACCTGAATGAAAAACTGTAAAAATAACTTATAAAAATAAAAATTACTAATTAAAAGATATTAAAAAATATATACTGCCTTTAATATAGGTGTAAAATTTTATTATTTGTTAAAGATATTATCATACCTTTAAAATATTGATTTAAAAACTTCTATAAAAAAATCTAATAGTTAACAATTTTTTAGCTCCTCTATTATATAGATGACACAAAAATATAGCAATTTATGTATTTAAAATTTTAATTTTTAAGTATAATAAATTTTAATTTTCAAAGAAATTTTTAAAGAAAAATCAATTTTGAATATTATTTTAAAAATGGATTTTAAAAAAACTTAGTTAGCTTTAAAAAATTTTATGAAAAAAGGCATTTATAAAAAAATTTAACAAAAGCATTTTAAAAAATATTTATTAAAAATATTCAATAAAATATGGGAAGAGTAAGAGATGAAAAGAAAAACAATTATAAAAATATTCAATAAAATATGTAAAGTAGTCTAGAAGACAAATAAAGTGGATATGAAAAGAAAAAAAAAATCTTGATTATTAAGTAAATACAACGGCTAAAAATATGTCAAATTTAAATTTTTTAACTTCCTTATTTCATAGATTACACAAGTAACGAAAAATTTATTTTTATAAAAGATTCAGCTTGTCCAAAAAAAAAAAAAAAAAACGTAGCTTTCTGCTAGCTGACCCAACCCCCATCTCCCCGCATCCATTTTTCCTCTCCACTCTCCAGCCGCGTAGACCACCCCCTCTCCCCTTTCTTTTACCTGCCACATGAAACATTTATCTAAAAAATTAACCTCTAGCAAATTATATAAGCTTATATAATTTTTTTATTAAAGCTTATTAATTAAACATTACTATTATACCACAATATATGAATAAAAATATTACTTTCACTATAAATTACATTAAATTAAATTTTTTAAATTTTAATTGAAAAATAATATTATTATCATATTAATTGTAATTAAAATAAAGAAAGAAAATAAAGAATTAATAATTTTCCACAAGTTACTTTTAAAGTTGACTTTGTCTAATAAGTACTTTTAAATGTTTTATACGTATGACTGATGCATATATGATTTCTTACATGGTACTTTCTAGGTTTCAATAAGTTATTTGAAAACGTCGATACATGGTTCAATTGAAACAAAAGTCATGGAGGACATAACTATCTTTGGTCATGTAAGTTGTTTTTCTAATGACTTTTTCCATAAGTTAATAATTGTTTTCTTTAAGATGAAATGATTTTAGTTTTGTTAATTGATTAGGTGGATAAGGACTTGAGGAGAATGGTAATATTAGGCTTATTTTGATCTTTTCTTAGTTAATCTTTATTTCTTATTTTAAAATAATGTACTACTTATATATATGAGTCTATTTATATAGGTCCAGTTCTTCCAAGAAAGAAATGTTAATGTTATGATCCGTAACGAGCGTGATCTTAATATCATCCGTATTCATGATGTAAGTCAATAATTAAATTTAATTTCGTGTTTTTTTAAATAGTTTACTTATAATATTAAAATGAAAAAACAAAAGGCTAGAAAATATATTCTATTTTATTTATAAGAAAGTATCTCCTATTTATATTCAATAATCCTGCCAAACAAATTTACTTATTAAATATTTTTCGATAGCTTTTTTAATGGGTTTTACTATTGATTTGAAATCAAAAGCACAAAATAGAAGTAATAGTTAAGGAACAACAAAAGGTAACTTCTATGGACAAAGGAAAACAAAAGGCATTATCTGTTGGTAAGGAAAAAGAAAATAGATACCAAATGGTATGATTCTGTTGATAATTTTTTTTCTTTTCCACGTTGTTTTAATTTTTTTTATCAACTAACTTCTATTAATATGATTTTTTTCTACCTTAATTTTTTTTTGTGAGCTTCTTTATTTTTCTTAATATACGGCTTATATGGGTGGTTGAACTTCTTTAACTATTTCATTGTATGTTTATTATTATTTTTTTCAATTTTAGATTTAATGTGTCGAAATTGAATTGTCCTCATCATATTAATTTTACTTCGATGTCTTTATATTTTTTTCATATTACTTATTGAGATAATTAATATTTGGAAAAAAAATTAAGAGGCATTACATAGAGTCTAAAGATAAAAAAAAATGTGTAAAATGAAATTTTAAATTCACCTTGCAAATATGAAAAAACAGACACTTGATTGTTGGCGGTTATGACACATTTGAATTCTAGATTGGTAGATTTGAATTCTAGATTGGTAGTACTACTCATTAGTATTGTTTCCACTCCTATTATTGTTTTGGAGTATTTAAGGCATGTGTTTTGTGTTTACCAAAACTTTAAGAAACATTAAACAATAGCATCATTTATGCAGATTGTGTGTCTTTTGATTTTATTTTGTGATATTTTTTCAACTTTTTAAGTAAAATTTATTATTTGTTCGTTCATATTAGGGTTTAAATTTTGAAAAACTTAGGCTAGAAATATTTTCATGTGCATAAATTTTTGGATGTATTTTGAGAGAGCATCTATAAAACTATAGTATTTTTTAAATTTTAAGGGAACTATTTTATTAATAGTATTTCTTAAAGATGCTTTTGTAATTTAAAAATGTAGACTTCTTTTTAAACTCAAGGTCCTGTCTTTTATCCTTGATATTTGATAAAGTTTTTTGGCACATAAAATATTTTTTATTTCCTAAGCATGTGTGAAATGATGAAAACTTTTAAAGTTAATAGGGGATAAACACTAAATGTACCAAATAGATTTTTGTCCAATTGAAATTATAATTCATTGAATCGCTTAACTTGGGGTAAAGGGATTTTCTAAACTGTTATTTTTATTTTTTCTCACTCTTCTCGTATTTTTTAAATATTTTTTTTATAAAAGATATTAAAAATGTTAAAAATGTGATATTTTAAAGGTATAAAAGATTTTTGTTCTGTGCATTTTTTAAAAATATGATAATATTTTTAGTAAATATATAAAAGATTTTTAAAATTTTTGTTTAATGGTTAGAATTATTTTTCTTTTTCTCATTCTTCCCATACTTTTTAAATACTTTTAAATATTTTAAGAAATGTGATAATATTTTTAATAAACAATCAATTTTTTACCTTTATTAAACACTGTATGAATACCTTAATATCTTTCAATCAGTAATTTTTATTAACAATGTTGTTTTTATATTTTTTTCATTTAATTTAATTTATAAATTTAAATTTAAACTACTTATGTTAATTTATATTTCTGTGCTTTTAGGCATGGGTAACTACTAGAATATAAAATACAAAATTTTTTCAAATATTAATTTAATAACTATTATATAATAAAAAAATTCGAAACATATATGAAAAGATTGGGAAAAAAAGTAACCTTAACGATAGAAAATATACATGAAAATTTAAATAAATCTAACAGTTTAAAATATACAAGTATCAAATCAATAAACTACATTATTGTATAGATAGAAAGGAAAAGTTATGACAGGTTGTACTGTCAATCTATATTCATCTATTTGAGTTTCAGGTGGTGAAAACAATTATTAATTCTCTATTTTATTTAAAAAATACTTAATTTTATATTTATTTAAAATTTTAAAAATATAATATTACGCCATATAATATAGTGTGTAAAGATATATAAGGTTTAAATTTCAAATTCCAAAATTAAAAAAAAAACTATTTATGACATTTAAAAGAAATTATTTGTGGTAGCGCTTAGGCCTTCGCTATCTGTCGTGTGGAAATTGACCCCTCACCAATCTTAAGCCACGTAGGAAAATTTCTTGGTTTAAAATTTATTTTTATTAATGTAATACAAAAAAATTTATGATATTATAGATTAATTGCTAATTTATAATTTTTTTTGTTTCTGTTTTTATTTTTATACTTAACAAAACTTAAGAAGGACCCATAGTGGCCACACGGGGGAACCTAATAGATAGAATACATGTTGATTGTCATGTCAAAATAATTAAAATACTTCACTGTTGGACCAAATTTTGTGTCAGCTGTGCACCCATTTTTCTACGCTAGACCTACATTGGCCATAACACACTCTCACCACACTCTATCAGAACATTCAAACATCCACGATGGAGTAATTTGTGCCGAGCCACGTACACATATGTCACACATTTTTAAGTTTTATGTATATTAAAATTAAATTTTAATTTCAATGTTTGATTTTTTAAGAAATTTTAATGTTTTAGCATAGTTATTCGCGAAGAATGGGACCTTGGTGTTATTTTTATTTATGAAGTAAACCCAAGGATGGAGGGAGAGTGATATAAAGGTAGTCAAGTGACCCCTCTCAATCAACTAATTTTTAGGATAATTTTTTTAATTTGGCCCTATAAATGCTAAATTTTTCTAACCTAAACACCAATAGATTTTATTTCTAATTGGAAAAGAAAGACAAAAAGCATAAGCAATGAGTAAAGAATAACGAAAAATAGCCTTTAAAGGTAAGGAAAAACCATTATTTTTTCACTGGATGTACACACTGGTAGCAAAGTATGGCTATATTTTTTTTCTCAAATACATGACCTAAGGGGAATGACTATGTTTTACTTATTATATGCATTTTAGTTTTCCTCAAGTTCAATATTATTTTTTCCAATGCATGTATAAAAACCCCAAGATTATAATTGTTAAGACTCTATTTACAGGCTTACAATAACTCGATGACATTTATTAGTGCTTTTAGACTACATGTGCATAATGAGTTTGGTATTTTTAGACTCAATGGAAGGAGACGTGTATATTTCCTTTAGACTACAAGTGTATCATGAGTTTAGTCTCGACGATATTGAGTTTTTCTTATAATATTTTCTTTTCTTTTCTTTTAAGGATTGAGAAATATAAATAATGCATGATCAAAAATATTAAATGACTATATTTTTATTTTAGGAACCTATTAATACTATATTATCAAAAACTACATTAGCCTAACATGCACTCCGACAACGGGAGAAAATTCTAAAAATCTGCTATGCATCTCCATTGGGTCAACCGTTGGGAAGAGAATGAGATATCACGGAAAAACATGTCTAAGAAATACAATCTCGACATTTTCCTGTATGCATCGCCATCATATTTTCCAAGAGCATGGAACAATGCAATTGATTATGTAAATCATTTGGCAAAAAGGCGACATATGGTTACAAATACTTCATGTTCGCTTTCTATACCAAGCACATCTTATTTTGCACATAACAACTGGTAAATAACATATTTTAATTTTTCCAAAAACAAAAGTGATTTGATCATTCTTTCTCATAATTTAAAATGTCAAATATTATTTTTTGTATGGCTATTTCTACAGACCAAATTCTTCGAGATAATCTTTATGATGATGATGAGTTGGAAAATATACATATGAGTTTAGGAGTTGGCATTCAAGCCCCCATAAATGTAAGTAGACATGATCTTGGTAAAATGGATATACTTTGTCCTCATTGCTTAACCTTACATTGGATGGAGGAAAAATTGGTGAGATCATCTAAAAAATATCCCTTATTTGGAACTTGCTATTTGCAAGGAAGATAAGGTTACCATTGCTTACAACCCCCCTCACCACTTCAAGCATTATATGATGGAAATGATGATCAGTCAAGATAATTTCGAGAACATACCCGACCTTAAAATGCAGCGAACGCGTTCAGGAGTCTTGGTGCGACAATTGACCCAAGAGTATTTACTGGAACCGGTCCCACATCATTCACTACACATGGGAAATTACGGCATCAAACTGGATCACTACTTCCCCAGTCAGGACAATACGCGTCATATGCTCAACTCTATATCTATGATCCTAATTCAGCTTTAGCAACCCGCTCTTTGAGAAATCCTCAATTAAGAAGGGATGTCCTTCAGACTATTCAAGATAGTTTATTGCAAGTCAATCCATTTGTAGACAAATTTCGTCAGACCTATGTAATTTTAAACCAGTTGGACTTAGCCAGATAAAATTTACCTGCTTATCTATATTATAGTACGTCAATAGATCAACGGCGATATAATCTACCAACTTCAGATGAGATTGCTGTCGTAATACCCGGGGATGGAACTGAGATCAGTGGAATGCGAGATATTATCTTACGTTTGAGGGGTGATAATGGGTTAATGCAAATTAATGAATGTCATCCAGTGTATTTGCCATTACATTATGTCTTGCTATTCCCACATGGTGAACTTGGATGGGAACTAGGATTAAAGCAATAAAATGTTCGATATAATTTCCCATTAACTAATCGGGTTACTCAGATGCAGTTTTACTGTTATCGTCTCTTCGAACGTCCATCAGAGTATTCAACAATTTTGAGAGCAGGAAAACTATTCCAAGAGTTTATGGTAGATACTTAGGCTGATATACTACAAGTTGAATCAAAAGAAACTTCGTCCTGAGCTATATCATGATTTAACAAATGATAGTTTAGATGAAAATTAACCCTGATCAAATTGGTCAAAGATTTATTTTACCATTTTCTTTCAATGGTGGTAGCAGATATATGCATGAGCTTTTCCAAGACTCAACGGCTATCACATGATACAACTAGCATCCTGATATCTTTCTCACCATGACAGCAAATCCATAGTGGCCTGAAATTATTTTAGCTTTACTATCACATCAAAGAGCTATTGACCGTCTTGATTCAGTTTCCCGTGTTTTTGAGTTAAAAAGAAAGGCTTTGATGAAAGAGATAGAATCGAAGAAAGTGTTTGGTAAGAAAGTTGCATAAGTTTTTACAATTAAGTTTCAAAAAGGGGCTTATCACTATGCACGTACTTCTATTTCTCCAAGGTCTTGATAAAATCTGCAAATGTGCTCAAGTTGATAAAATAGCCTATGCAGAATTTCCTAATGCAATAGAAGATCCATTACTTTTCGAAACAGTCAAGCGGTGTATGGTTCATGGACCATGTGGTCCCAGAAATCCCCAAGCACCGTGTATGGAAAATGGTATATGCACTAAGAGATACTCTCGAGCCTTTGTAGAAACAACAACCATGGATCAAGATGGGTATCCCATCTATCGGCATCGTAAAGGTCCTGTTTATACAGTGAAGGGGCATAAAGTTGATAATAGAGATGTCGTACCATACAATCTCTATCGTTTGAGACTATTCAATTGTCACATCAATGTCAAAGTTTGTGCTAGAATAAGATTTGTTAAATATATTCACAAATACATTTACAAAGGTTATGATCGCACAACAATGGTATTAGGATCATGAGATGAAATCCAACAATACCTTGATGCAAGGTATATTGGACCTCTAAAAGTTGCCTGGCGCATATTTGGTCATCATTTACATGAAGAGACGCCATCAGTCATGCGATTGGTGCTTCATTTACCTGGAATGCATCGTGTGGTTTTTGATCCCACAGAGTCATTTGATGTAATAGTATCTAGAGCTGCCAATCAAAGGTCAACACTTACTGTATTTTTTGAATGGTATGCTAATAATTTAGATGCAGATCTGTTCACATACCAACAATTTTCACAATATTTTGTTTGGGATAAGTCTAATAAAACATAGAAATCAAGAAAAATGGGGTTCACAATTAGTAGAACATACTTTGTCAGCCCTAATTGTGGCCAGAGATTTTATATGCGTCTGCTACTAACTGTTGTCGAATGACCAAAATCCTTTAAATCTCTACGCACGATTAATAATGTCTTATATGGAAGCTTCAAATCAGCATGTGTTACAGGAGGACTTCTAGAAGATGATGATGAATGGAAACAATGTCTTCAAGAGGCCGCAATAATGAAATCTGGATGCCAGTTAAGAAGATTGTTTAGTATCATTCTGACAGAGTGCTCTCCATTGGAACCGTATGCATTATAGAAGGAGTTTTCAGTCCATATTTGTGATGATCTTGCACATAACATTCACACATTATTTGGCATCTCAAATCCAACTGAGGCTCAAATTGAGGACTTCGGTTTGTTTCTTCTTAATCAATTACTCTTAGAATTGGGTAAGAATTTAATTCACTTCCCATCTATGCCACAACCAACTGGGAATAGAGTGCAGTAGTTGGTAATAGATTGATTTTAGAACATCAACAACTTGAAATTAAAGCACAAGATGCTGATGTATAATATGATATCGATCGTCTGAATGATGCATAACGTATTGCATACAACTCAATCACTTCTTCTGTGTTTGAAAATAAAGGAATTAAGTTCTTTATCAGTGGTGGTGTCGGAACAGGAAAAACATTTCTGTATAATACAATTGCACTAAAAAGCTGTAGCCTTAGGTATATTGTTGTTACAGCGGCTTCATCTGGATTTGCATCATTGTTATTAGTAGCAGGTCGCATTGCACATTCCACTTTCAATATCACATTGGATATGTTGGAAGATTCATTCTGTGGGTTTAGCAAGCAATCGTTACAAGCAAAGCTATTTAGAGAAATAAAAGTAATAATTTGGGATGAAGTTCTTATGCAGCATAAACATTATGTAAAATCAGTTGATCGCACACTTCATGATATTTGTAATAGGGAAAAGCCATTTGGAGGTATCACTGTTATACTTGGTGGAGATTTTCGACAAATATTACCGGCTATATCCAAAGCCGTTCGTGAGCAAATTGTGAATGCATCATTGAAACACTCTTTCCTATAGAATGATATAAATATTTTGGTTTTGAATTTGAACATGCGCTTAGATCAAACAAATCCTGAAAATGTTAATTTTACAAAATTCTTGATGGAGGTATTTCTTCTTAAATATTGTTTTTACTTTTATAAAAAATGATTATCCTTATGTGTGTTGATTGATTTAAAATATTATTTTAGGTTAGGACCAGTTCAGAAAGTATCGTACGACTTCCATCAACAATATGCAGAATTTAAAATCTAAATGAATTGATATTTGCAGTCTACTCGCAACTGGATGTAGCAGACACATCTAATCCTTCATTTTTAACTGAACGAATAATCCTTTCTGCACGTAACGAGGATGTCAATGTTATAAATAGAGTTACATTGAATATTTTTCCAAGAGAAGTTTTGACTTACTTGGCAGCAAATAAGATGTCTGAGGGTAATGAAGTTGATCATACTATTACCTACCGCTATCCTAATGAGTATTTAAACTCATTAGATCCTCTTCCTCTTTTTAAGCTGGAATTGAAAGTAGGTTGTCCAATAATGTTATTAAGAAATATTGCGCCTAAGGCTGAGCTTTGCAATGGCACGAGAATGATGGTCGTGAGGTGTGCCACTCATATAATTGAAGCTCTGATTTTAACTGGAGAAAAGTTCGGTAATTTAGCTTTCATCCCAAGAGTATTTTTGACATCTTCATCATTAGAATTTCCTTTCTGACTAACAAGACGTCAATTTCCAATTCGATTGGCATATGCTCTTACCACTAATAAGTCACAAGGACAATCTGTAAAGTTTGTTGGGGATAGATTTGCACACGTCGGTGTTTAGTCATGGGCAATTATACGTCGCGTTATCCAGATGCACATCTTTTGATCGTGTTTATGTCCTTCTACCTAAAGATGAGATAGATTCAACTACAAATATTGTATATCTTGAGGCTCTATTATAAAATTTTGTATTAATCAAAACCACAGGTACATCAATGATACACGTAATTTATAGATTTTTCTATTTGTGATAGATTTTTCTTACAAAAACTAATTCATGTGTGGTTAACATTTTCAGGATTGGTTTGAAAAAACAATGGAGTTCAGGAGAATCAATAGAACAGTAATACATCAATGGAACAGAAATAAGGTATCTTCAAGTCCCATACTATTTTCATTCTTGTGTTTGTTTAGTATCTATAATATACTAATAGATGTATTTTTTTAATCAAATAGATTATTGTTCATGCCCCAAAATGGAGAAAGTGCATTGAGCTTGATACGTGGGCGTTTCGAAAACTGATGTGAAAGAAATTTAAAGCCATCTGATGACATGATTGAAGGCACATATTTTGTCAAGCCTTATTGGGAAGACATATTTAGTGAAGTATACACATCTAATAACTTTGGTTTTTAACTCTTTTTTGTTAAAAAAAAGGCACTACATAAGTCACATATTTTGTGAATTGTTCTTCTACTTACGTTATTTTGTAAAGCTTTTAAAAACTGGCAATATAAGTATTGTATTTTTGTATCATAAACTATTTGTGAACTGTTCATATATTTTTGTGTTATAAACTACTTAACTATATTTGATGTTTTCTTTTTACGTAGTAATGTGTTTCTTTTCTTTTTACATTATAATAATATGCATAACTCGTAAACTCTATTGATTAATGATTTTTTATCAAATAATGGTCTTACAGATTTATATGGTCTTATAGATTTATAAACTTTTATTTTAATTTTAATTTTACAGATTTATTTGTTTGCGTGCCTTTAGGCACGGACAAATCCTAATATACACATAATGGTGTGAAAGGTCAATCACAACGATATATGTATATATATATATATATATTTATATATAGCAAGCCTAGACGATGCCATACGCTTTGTTTCGATTTAGCTCCTGTCCAAAAATCAAATTCCCACAGAATCATAAATATCCGTTCTTAAGTAATTAATATTTTTGTCACTGACCAAACATGGCAAAAAGGTACGTTTGGAACATGTGTTTGTGGATGAAAAGAAAATGGTAAAAATAAACTATGGGAAGGTAAAATGAAGCCAAAAAAAAAAAAAATAGATTCGTTTCAATTTTTTGACATATAGAGTAAGAAAATTAATCGATATTAATTGTAAAATATTTTTAATTTTCACTTAATAAATATATAAAAAAACATGAACTAATAAATTTGTTTTTCTTTGATTTATTTATCCTTTTGTAAATCATTCATACTCCAAATGTAGTCATGGTAAATCCAATTATTTATATTTTGGGAAAATATGAATATTTGTGGTTTTTGTACCACGATTAAAGTAAGAGAATGAAAATAACATAAATTCACTAGAATTGACATTGGACTTGTTGAATAATATTATATACTAGTGAATATCTGCATAAAGCACGGATCGTTCAGTATCTCTTTTTATTTTTACATTACGTATATAACTATTATATCAGCTGATGTGTTTTATTATATAAATTTAAATTTCAAAATTTGAAAAAAATAGCAGTAATGACGTGATAAAATTTTAGTAATGATTAAGATAAATGTTAAATCATAAATTATATTTTAAAATATGGATAGATAAATAATTATTTAAATCTAACTAATGATGGGAATTCTTATAAAATAAGGTGTTACTATGATATTAAGTTGATTTATGATTTACCAGCGTTAGGCAAATGTTAAGGGGAAAACTACGTAGTATACCCCGAAACTTTTTTTTTTTTTTTTTTGTCAATTAATTCAGATTCTGCATTCACCAAAAATCACAATCTCAGATTTCTGCCTTCCATCTCATTGCGCAGTCAAAAGCTTCTGTCATCTATGCAATCTCTGCCAACTATCGGCCATTTTCAGTGTCAACTTTGAACATATTCCACTAGCAATAATTAACTCACTTTATGAGACTTGGAAACAAGTTAAAATAATTATATATATATATAAGCAAATTAATTAATTGTTCCAAAAATAAATACTAAACCTTTCAACCATGCCTGCATACTGAAGTTGGATCTGTGATGACCTAACAAATTTTTTCTTAAACACACAGCAGTAGCAGACCTAATTCTTGAGACATATGAAAAGATCGAATAATAGCATAAATTCCAAATATATAAAATAGTAAAAGGACATTTATTAAAAAATATTGAGGAATAAGGTAGACACTTGGTGAGGGTTTACCTTGCGAAGGTAGAGAAAATAAAACATGCTTATGTATAGACGATATATATATATATATGAGGAGAACGTTCAAGGAGAATATGAGACATATTCCCTAGTTTAATGATTTCTACAACTTG
>QLOD02000016.1:1834097-1849157 GCA_003260245.2 Sideroxylon spinosum | reverse complement strand
TCTAGTAGTTACATGACACTTTAATTAATATTGTTTTGATTATGAATTTGCCAATTACAGTATAATCCCTAACAATAGCAATGCGCTTGAGTAAATCACTACTATCCTACTACCGGATTTGGTTCGAAGTCAAGATTAGTTATTTTATTCGTAGTATTTTTATCTTAATTTAGAATCATAATTCCTTTAACTCACCATTCTCAACTCAACCCATTCCTAAGTATCCCATAAATCCAAATTTAGTTTAGATTAACCTAGATTCACCTACTAACTAAAGAGAACAAGGCTAGAGTTTTTAACAAAGCCCTCCCTATGGGGATGACCTCGGTTCTCATCGAGTAAGACTATGACCACCTTTTTGCACTTGTGAGGTAAGACTCGAACACATTTTAGGATCGGTCAAGTTTTTGGCACCGTTGCCGAGGAGGGCAACTAAGTGGTAGACTTGGGAGTAAAAAGGACTTCACTTGAGAAATTGGGTGAATTTTTTTTTTTCCCCTATCTCTTTATTAGTAGTTTTATTTCCTTTGCATTGTAACATATTCATTTGCACATCAAATAGCTTAGCTTACATGTTGGTTAACTTAGGTTGCATTTTAGTGTAATTTTTCTTTTCTCTCATTTTATTTTTATTTTTGTTTTCTTATCACGGACTTGAGTTTTGGTGACTTTACTCATAGTCCCTTTGATGCCCAAGCATACATAGAGTCTCTAGTCGACCAATTTGGATATGACTATACATTCGAGACTTACCACCAATTACCCCAATTCTTCAGGCACGCGAAGGATGACCCATGTCTTCACCTTGATAGGTTTGAGGTAGTGTGTGGTTCATATGATATTAGAATGAATAAGAGACTTAGGTTTATGTTTTTCCCTTTGTCTTGACAAAGTGTGGCTAGTGACTGGTGTTGTACTTTTGGTGAATGGACCACTTGAGAACAATGTTGTGAAGCTTTTATTGAGAAATTCCTCCCTATTCATCAAACCTTCACCCATAACCTTCAAATCAAAAAATTTTATCGAAAGAACAGTAAAGTATTTTATAAATACGGGGAGAGATTTAACATACTTTTGAACACTTTCCCAAGTCATGGATTAGAGTTAAGGGACATCCTAACCATATTATATAATGCTCTATCTTGTGAGTTACACCAGGCGTTTGATATAGTCTTGGGTAGCAAATTTCTTATCTCCCCCCGAGTGATGCATTGTCATTGCTTGAATTTTGTTATGAATACACCAGGCCACGGGAAAGACTTGAACCTAGTTTTGAACCTCATACACTTGAAACCCACACTGACCCTTTCCCATATGCTCCTATTTCAATTGCTCTTCATGATCTATCCTTTGGAAGTAGTATGTTTCTAGAGCCCAATTACTTAGATTTTGTATCTACCAACCTTGTTCCACTTATCGAAGGCCAATCTAAGGACCCACAAGATTATTGGCGTAGTGATGCTTATGATGCACAATTTGATACCATAGGCCCCAGGTAGTGTAATTACCCAAATCATGTTGAGGATAATATATGGGATGAACCTCTTTCACATTTCTCAGTTAACTCTCCTATTCAAGAAAACTTTATGCCACCTACCGAGAGTTCGAGAGACATGCAATCCACTCCTAATACTGAGCTTGATGCTCAATCCACCCCTACCACCTCAGACCCTTTTGAGACTCCTTTAACTCCAACTGAGAATTTGAATGTCACATGGCTCGAAGAGCACATCATTGAGTCATCTGACCTTAGTTCACTTCACTACACACTTTAGGATGACCTCTCACCTCTTGTGTTAGCCCCACCTAAGAAGTTCATTCCAAGGATTGTGAGTAATCATGTGGCCAATCATCACTGGGGGGAAGGAGTAGACATTAGGGGAGAGTACATTGATTTTCTAGGCATTGAGAGACTGATTGAACCCATCATGTTCATGTCCTTGCATGCATTATGGCCACATCTAAGGTTTCATAAACCTCACTCAGCCTTTCATCCCTCGGTGTGTTTTACACCCGAGAAACGTCCATCTTCAGTGCTTTGTGGGCCCGAAGAAAATATTTTTTTCTTATAAACCATTTATGGACGCTTGAGCTAGAGAAAGTGTTGGATAACCATTTTCTTTTTTTTCATTTGTACAGAGTAGATTAGATTTTTCTTTTCCTTATTTTTTTATTACTTTTTAGTTTAATTTTTTTCTCTTGTTTTCTTTTATTTCTTCTTTTGTACTAACTTTTTCATTTGTTTTATTTTCATTTTATTTCTTTCTAACCTTTTCTCTTGCATAGTTTCTTTTATTTTCTTAAATATGTAAGCACTTGAGGTAATATCTTTCCTCTCATTTTTTATTTAATCTTTCACTTTCAAGTTTAGTACTTCGTGTATATATATATAAAAAAGTTATTGTTGGGAGTGTTATAGACTCTAGGTTGGGGGTGCATTGTGTGATGCCTTGAGGGGCTTAAATATAATGGGTGCATGCTTGACTTATATGTTCTATATTGATTCATCTTTATGCTTGTCATCATCATGCTCACTTTGCACACTACGGGCCTACTTATTTTTCATGGTTCCCAAATTGATGACAACGTTTAGTTTAGGTTGGGTGTAGCAGTCACATGATACAGTTTGTATGATGACCCTCATTTGTGCTAAAATTGTCAAAATTTTTAAAATTTTTTAGTATCTTTAAGCTAGAATGCATAAGTGAGCATTGTTTTTTCTTGCATGTCAGCTTTTTTTGGTTTGGTTGATTATAGAATTGAGTGAGAAAGTGATAAGTGAATCTTGTTCAAGCTTTAATAGAAAACTTAGTTCAAGTTGAGCGTTTCATGACCTCGTGCATTTTTTTACTATCACAGAGAAAAGCTTATGTGCTTAGAGTAGATTTTGTTTAACATTGGTTAATTGAGCATTCTTGGACTAGGTGGAGACTTATACTCCTTAATGGTGAGCTTTTGAGCCTATTATCCTTTTCTTGAAGGGTTGCACATAATCACAACTGTTTTATTCTTCATTTTGGCTTTCAAATGCACTAATTGCATCACATACACCTACATGAGTTTCACTTGGCATAATATGAGTTGTTGTAAGCTTAGAATGTGATGCTAAGCCCTCTTTGCTATTTTGGGCCTTATTGTCCTTTCTTGATTATCAATTATCTTAGGAACTAACTTGAAGCCTTTTAATAAAGTGTGTTATATATTTTTTTTCTTGGTTTCCACTTCATATATTATCCCTTAGCCTTATTCACACACTTTAAGCCTTACCCTTACATGTCTTTGGTTGTAAGAGTGCCTCAATATCAATGATGTGAACTTGGGTTGGGAATGGAAAATTTTGAGAGCATATTGAGCCAAAATGTGGGGTAGAAAATTTCATTGATGTATACTTCAATTTACAAAAAAAACAAAAAAAAAAAAAAACAAAATATTTCTCATTTCTTCTTACTTATAGAATTGAGACATGTGTTTTGATTGTTAACTGTAACCCATGGCCAAGTTACAACCAAAATAAAGACCTAGTGGATTCTAAGCAAGCAACTTTTGTATTGTTCTTATAGTAGTCTTTTGTAGGTTTTGTGGCTTGATCTCTTGCACATGCATTGCAACTTGGTGATGAGTTGTCCACTTTGAACTTCAATTTAGTTCACTTATTTGTGGGGCTATTTGCAACTAGAATAGCACCATATGTTGATAGGTATGTGTGAACCCTTGATGAGTGAACTTCTTTCTATGAGTGGTACCTTATGAGTATTTGAAGTCAAAACATAGCTCCGTTTATGCTCTTGCAACCTTGTTGAATGATTGAAACAATTTTGCACGCATGCTCTTTCTATCTTAATAGTCCATGCATTTATGCTTAGTACTTGGGAATTACACATGATATTTGGGTTTCATGACTTGTTAGGCTTGAACTTGAGTCATTTTTTTATCTTAATCACTTTTTGACATACTAAGGCTATGCCATAGATGTTTGTGGGTAGCATCACTGCAAGCCCTCATGAGACCTTACACGTCCACTAAGGGGAACCTAGGGGTTTAAAGGGCTTGCCTCATGTACGAAGTGTGGCCGTGTATTGCTTACGAAAATGGAAACTATTTTAGTGAGAATTCTTAGTTTTCTTTTCAGTTGAATAATATGAATTTGCTTGGTATATGTTCAATTTTTTCCTCGGTCATAATTCTTTCTGTTCCTAGGGACTAGCAATGTCTAGGTTGGGGGTGTGATTGCTTGCAATCATTGTAGATTTTAACTTCATTTCACGCTCTTCTTATGAATATTGTTTTTGTGTGTTTTGTCGGGTTATGGAAGAAAAACACCCAAAGAAAGACAATTTAGAAGCTTAAAGAAGAAAATTAGTAGAGAAGTGAAAGGGCTTCCTGTTAGGCACACGAGAATCTTTTTATTGGGCACACGAGATCATGTGCACCCGTGAAAGTTTTTTGCTAGGCACACGAGATTTTGGGCCCCCTAGAATTTCTCTATTGGGCACCTGAGAATCTTAGGCGCCCGACTATCTTTGTTCGTGTGCGCCCATCGAGAGCTACTTCCTCTACTCGTCTCTCAGAACTTTTTTTGAACACTTACGTGTGCAATTAGCTTGAGCGCACATCAATAAGTTGTTGGGTGCCTATGGACGTTCTCGAGTGGATTTTTTATTTTATTTTATTTTTAAATGTAAAATTACATTTTTACCCCAAATTGTTGTAAGCCTATAAATAGGCCAAATTTCTGACATTCTAAGGGGAGCTTTACATTACATTATTTCATTAGGGTTAGGGTTAGGGTTTACGCTTAAAAGTTCATTGCTTGGAGATTAGCTAATTTACGTTTACGCATTAGGATTTTGTTAAGCTTTCGTATGGTTATTTTTCTCTTCAAATAGCATAAGAATATTTGGGATTTATTCTTTAAGATAATACATAGCAAGGTCTGGTCAAGTCAAACCTTAGAAGGTCCTTCCTAGAGCCCTGATTCAAAAATTCGTTACTAATTTATAAATTCATAAACGATTTTAGGAATCCTACCGATGACATTTTTGGATTTCTCATACCCAAAAATAGTAATAGGAGCCATCTTGATTGTGCCTTCAAGGGCCAAGCAAAAGACTTGGTTGGCCTCCCTTCGTAACTTGTTTCAGAGCCGCAGTTTTCGATCCTAGAAAATCCAAATTAAACCAAATTTTGGCCTAATTGGCTTAAATCTCTCCAAAAAGTGCCCAGGGATTTCCAGTGCTCCTAAAAACTATCTAAAACTTTTCGAAATGGTTCGAACATGTCAAGGCAGAACCCGAACTTTGCCTGAACTAGCTTAAGCTTGGAGTTGCAAGCTAAAATGGGCAATTTTTTTCCCTTAGATGCGAAAGTGGTTTGCCACACCCCTTTGGAAAGATGTTTTACTTGCTAGGTCAGGCAAAAACTTTTGCTTACATTGTTGGGCAAACCCTTTTGCCTACAAAGCCAGGTAGGCTTTTTTCCCTGCAAAGTAAGGAATAATTCTCTGTAACACGAACACGCGCAAGATTGTTTGCCTGTGAAGTCAAGTAGAATTTTTTGCCCGTGAACTTGGGCAGAAGCTTTGTTTGGGTTAGGACAAAACCTATAAATAGGCACCCTCCCTTCTAATTTTTCACATTCAACACTCGATGCTTAAGCATTTTCAAAGTGAGGCTAACACCAACTTTTTCTTTCTCTAGAAAAAGCCTGCGTCGATAAAATTGCTCTCTAGAAAATTTTTATAGTTCTTTCAATTCAATTTATTTGCATGCTTAAGATTAAAATAACTTTATTGTGTAAATAAAAATTCTTTGTCAATGAAAGGTATTTGGATCATAACTCAAGTTTGGGTCAGAGCCGACACATGATATTGAGCAGATTTATCCAAGACTGTTTCGTAAAATGCTAGATATCATAAATATGACAAGCCTGCATCATACTACTAGGGGTGTACTAAAAACCAAATGACCCAAAACCGAACCAATCCAATCACTTTGGTCTGAGTTGTTTCGGTTCTATACCATTTTGTTTTAGTTTTGAGTTAATAAATTAGCAAACCGATATTTTCTTTTTAAATTTTGGGTTAGTAGTTACTCAATCCAAACCAAACTGAATCCGAACCGAAAATAACCTACACCGAACCAACCTGAATTAACCTAAAATAACCTAAAAATTATAAAATATTATGTAATATATAAATATAGCAAATGCAAACATCACCCCCTTATCTTTACAAAACACATACTAGAATCGTGAGGAAACTCTCCATAATTCACAACATAGAAGTTGTTACAAAGCATTACAGTTAGAAGACCTATTACCAAGATCATCAAAAAAACATTCAAACCAAGAATTTGTAGAGAATGTCACTGTCTAGTTAAGACTAAAGAATATTAGTTCTATAGTTTGAAACAATATTAATTCTACAATTCCACAAAGGCATTGCTAATTTTTCTTTATTTTTGGAATGATAAATGTGTAATAAATTGACCCAACTTGAAAACTGACCATATCTAACCCAAATTCGAGTAAACTGAAAATAGACCAGACCTAACCTAACCCAAACTGGCTTAAATTGAAAACTTAACCAATCCAAACCAATATTATTGGTTCTATTCAGTTTGGTTCCATTTTAAATCAGTTCGATTTCGCATCCAAATTGTAGAAACTGAAAAAATTGATTTAATTCTGGGTTAAGTATGAACATGAACTGAACCAACCTATGCATACTCCTATATATGACCATGCCATAACATCATTTTACCATGCCATGCCATGCCATAATACCATGTTTGCCATGCTATGTCATGTCATAACATCACAATTTCATGTTAGGCCATGCTAAACATCATATTTACCATGCCATGTTATACTGTGCTAACATGGCATATTGCTATGCTATACAATGCCATGACCATGCTATACCATTCCAGCATGTCATATTATCATATTATGCCAGGCTAACATGTCCTATCATCCTCACTTTTCATATTATAACATGTTAGGACATCATTTTCCATGCTAGCACATGCTATGACAATGCTGGTGCATGCCCTGACATGCTAAAACACATCCAGACATACAAACACACACCCACTTGGGCAGATACAAACTTAGAAGTAAAACACTAAGCAATCGAGAGCATTCACTTAAATGTGCAAGTCTCTAAAGGCTGGGAATGACTCAAGATTGTTAAGCTAGTGATTTGTGGGTCATCCTTTAATTATATTTGATAAGCATTCTTGAATTTTCATCCATGTTAGAATATAGGTTATCGTCACATTCAACATTCCCATGTCATCCCTGATCATATCAACTATATCACTCATATGATAGATGGCTCCAAGGGGTCGTAACTAGATCCGCGCACCGAGCCAAAACAAAGGGCGCGAGTCTCTTATCTGTATTGCAACTGGTGTGTCCGAGATCACCTATATGTAAGAACTTATATTTTTGTTGTAAAAAGTCCTTGATTACAAAGGATAGGAGTTGCTACCCAACACTCTCAAAATGGGTATGTCAAAAACCCCATGTTTTCACATTTAAGATGTTTTAATTTATGATTTCTTTGAAATTATGATTAAAAAAACCCATTTTAGGGACTTTCAACTAATCTGCACAATCGGAGATTAAGAGTCCGGGGGTCCATTTACGCTCAGAAACCGATATGCTTGGATTACCTATGGACATCCAGTATCCCTGTCTAATCTTTAAAATTATAATCTCACCAAATAATATCTGGTTTGCTGATATCATAACAAAACAAACTTAAAATACACATGATGCATGAAATGTGAGATGGCTATGCTTGATCGAGTTGCCCATGTATCTCAACTGAGAATTAAGCCAATTGTAGTTCGTGTGTGGGTGTAGTGATGTTTTTCCTATTTGGCAATAATGTTTCCTAGGGGGCTCTATATGCTGGGTAGACTTTAAACGCAAGTTTAAAGTCTAATCTCCAACTAAATTTCCATGTATGTTTTAGTTTCTACAAATAAAAAAATCAGTTTAGATGCAATGAGATGAAGTGCTTAATAGGTCTAGATGACCAAATGAAGGTGATGATGAAATTGGTATGATGATAATGGTGAAGGTAAAAATGGTGGTGACCAAACCTGGGCGATCTGCTTAGGTTGCCTACATAACCCTAAAGGGATCAGCTCGTTGTAGTTTAGGCCAAAAGTGGTCCAAACTACATCCATGTTTGAAATGTAAGGAGTTAATCTGGGTTAAAGCATCCACCTAGACACTTTAATTATTCCTGGTATGGTATAGTATAGACAAATGTAAGGTGGGGAGTCGAGCTTTATCTGGACTGGTCTGGAAATGAGAGAACTAAAATAAAGAGCCTAGCTTTATTTGGTCTAGTAATGAAAAATCTAAAATGGGGGAACCTAGTAGGGGAGCCTAGTTCTATCAAGTCTAATGATAAGAAATGTAAAGATGGGGAGCCTAGCCCTATCTGGTTTGGTCTAGATTGGTTTGGTTTGATAGAATTTAAAGCATCTGCTTGGACACTTTAATCTCTTTTGAATTTGTCTGGTCTAATCTAGTCTGGTCTGGAAGGGTTTAAAGCGTCTACTTGGACACTTTAACCACTTTTGATTTGGTCTCGTCTAGTCTGGTTTGGTAGGTTGTTATGCTCCCAAACCCAACTCTAGATTTAGTCATGGATCAAAGGTTTAATGTTATTCAATTGCTCAAGTATAATGACAGCTCCTATCATGACATTAATACATTCACAAAGTATATTTACAAATATTTCTATGGGAAAAACAGATTTAGAGATTAATAGCTTTAAACAATCCTAGGTTATTTCCATTCTCTGGAGTATTACTCGCTCAAGTAAATACTCTAGATTGATAATTAGTTAATCTCTAATGCTATTTTACCCTTTTGTGTGGGTGCGCTTGCATGCTTTCTAGTGTGATATCATTTCAAACATCTTTTTAACATGACAAATACCAAAAATTAAGCAGAATAATGCATATAAATTTGCCACATAACATGGTATCATGCTGTGAAGAAAATTCTAAAATTTATCTTAGGTTTATTTGGATAAAATTATACAATGGGCAGACCCTAGACTGGAAACATGAACTGCACACTTTTTATTGGCTAAATGTAGATTCTAAATTTTTATAGAAAACATTTTTATTTCACAAGCATTAGCATATTACTTATAACAATTAAACAAAGAAAGTGTAAGAAAATAATTTAAAGAGAGAAACTTTATACTGAACTTTGAGACTTTAAAAAGGAGAAAACCTGAAAAGACTTTAAATACCCTGAGAAAACACTTCATGGCCTGCTAAAGCATATGAGAGGGGGCAATTTTGGGATGAAAATGGAAGAGGTGCATATATATAGGCATTTGTGGTACCAAAAGGTTTAAACTTAGAGTTAGGCAAAAAAGTTTGTGTAACCTAACAATCAAACTAAATTGACAGATAAGGAAACTAAGGCATTTTGCGAAGCAAGAAATATAAGTTTATTTGCTAAATACATTGGGCAAAAAGTTTCAAAAAACAAAATAGATAAAGAAATTTGGAAAGCAAAGCTACCAAACACACTTGAATAACTAGAAAATCAAACATATTTGAAATAGTAAAAGAAAAATAAAATATTTTGCTAAACAAACTTGGCCAACATATTGCTAGCCAAGATAGGAAACCTAGTTTAAATAACATGTAAGGCAAACAAATTTACAACACAAGGTAAGAAAATAAGCTTAAGTAACTAGTTAATCAAAGTAGTTTGCAAAAAAAAGTTGAACAACAAGTTTGGAAATCGAAGGACGCAAAAACTTTTGCTACGGAGGGGACTAGTTTGGCCTGAGCCAATTTTGTGAAGTTCAATGTTCATCTGGGAATGTTCTGACCATTTTAGGACCTTTGGTGTAGCATTTGGGAGATTTCGAGACCTCCCAAACACTTGTTGGAGAATTTACACCAATTAGGTCAAAATTAAGCTCCAAAAAGTTTTTCTAGAATCAAGTTGTGTTCACTTGAAAATTACTTTACCAAAATGGACTGAAATAAAAAGAGGTACTAGAACTTCTCCGTACCATTTGCAGGTATACTTCGGAGGGCTTTACCCACTAAAATTGAGTACAAGGATTCCAAAAATGCCCTTAAGATAACTCCTAGGCCATTTTATGGACTTGCAAATTACCAGAAAAAGTTTAAGTCAGGACTTTGATGGAAGTCCTCAAAATTCAAACTAACTTGGCCTAACTATACCTTTACTTCAAGGAACATGTCTTGATCCTATTTGTGTATAATTTCAAAGTCTTCTAACTTGATTTGATTCTCTTAAAGATGTCTGTGGCTTGGTTGCTGTAGTTTTACCAGTAAGTGCAGTTTTGGACATTCTGATGCCGAAACAACCTTCGAAAGTGCTTTTTGCACATTCCAAAGTGTATATTATTGATCTTTTCAAAATTTTTGGATTTGATTTCCTTGTTCCAATGAATATTATTTTGCAAGTCTGTTAGTAATCCCCAAAATTGACATTCAAGTCACATTGACCTTTGAAACTTAATTTTGATCAATTATTTTATACAAAAAATTTTGAATTTCCTTCTTGAATACCTTCATGAATTCATACGAAGTTTTGATCACATCTGAGCTCTCAATTTAACTTTGCTCTGAATCTAAGGGGAAAATGGTCATTTTTGATCTAAAAAATTCTCAACCTTGAATCTGGACTAATTTCCCTATCTAAAGCTCAAGAAAAAATGTGAAAGATATTTTGGAAGTAGAAGTAAATATTTACAAAGATATTTGTTTGTTAGAATGAATTTTAAAATGCACAAAGAGCTTGGCAAAAATGGGTTGTCAACATTAGGCTACTCTACACAAACTTAATCATCATTACTGGGAACTGAGCTCTCGATTAGAGATGAGTTCCTTTCTCAAATGATAAACACTCACTTACATGCATGAGGTGCATCCTTGGAGCAAGGTTCCTCTCCAAAGATACGTGGAAAGCACTAGCTGTTCCTTTTCATCTGAAACATGGCTTTTTCCTCTCCAGCTATATGTAAAGCACTATCTGTTTCTCCTCATCTGGAGCAAGGCTCATTTTCTTTGATTACACATCAAGTGCTAACTGACTTTTATCATTTAAAGTGAAGCTTTCTTCCAAAGCAATGCCCTAGGCACTAACTTTCATTTTAGTCTCAGAGCTGGGCTTTCACAATACAAAGAAGATTACTCTTAATACATATCGAGAGCTTAGCTCTTTGTTTTCCTGATCCCATATCAGGAGTGAGGCTCCTTCGCAATAATCTTATTCATAGCACTGACCATGTCGGTTACTCTCTCATGCACATAACCTACCTTGGCCGATGATGAGGCTGGCTATGCCTGAGGCTAATAAGTTTGCTATTAATGACTTTCTATCATGCTTGCACCATGCATACATATTAGCATATCACATTTACGTGAGGCATTCATTTAGAGCTAAATTGACCTAATCTCTTAATAGGGTACGTAGGTAGCTTGAGTAGATAACTTAAGTTCGATCACCACGATTTTCATAAACCATCAACGTGAGGTGGTAAATTAAAGTTAGGCTCTTATGTCCATCTAGCATGGCACTCAAATTCATAGTTTCAACCATAGGACTAAACTATGTTGACCTAATCCCATCATGGAATATGCAGGTAGCTCAAGCATATAACTTGTCTCCGGTTACCTCGGTCTTTACAAATCATTTCTAAAAACACACTTAATTCTCAACAGACCCCCACTCATGTATGAGGACTATATAAGTCCACTATAAGAAACCAGCATATAGAACTCTCTAGGGTGCATCATTGTTATGTAGGCAGACATTTACACTACACTTGTATATAGTAAAATGTACAATCTAGTCCTTTATACAAGTGTTTCTAGTCCAATTGAAGTGCATTATTGCATAGAAATAGTTGATGCTATGAGCTAAGTGAGTTTTTATTATGTTTGACAGGAAAAGAAGGCAATTTGTGGAGAAAATAAAGAAAAAGTTCCAAGAGCTGCCTGTCTGAACAAGACTTTGTTAGAACAAGAGTTCAATCAATAGTAGCTGTGCAGAAGTCCAATGTTAAAAACAATTCTAAGTGTCAAAGCCCGTCCGGACCCCTATCCAAATAGCCCCTTGTGCGTACGCCTATTTGATCAACAAAATGGAGGATTTGAAGACAAACAGAGAAAATTCTACCTATAAAGTCCCGTCTGAACCCCTGTCCAAATAGATCCTAGTCCGCATGCTTATTCGATCAACAGAGAGGACCTTTTTGAGAATGGTATGGAAAAATTTTAGGTATCGTAGACCGTTTGGACCCCTGTCTAGACAGCTGTGTGTTCGCACCCAGTTGCGATCAACCAGAAAGCAATGCAAGCTTCCGAAGAAACATTTTGGAGGATAGTAGAAGAAGAATTTTTTTGTAATTAATCCTCTCGAGATGAGGGTAATTTTGTACAATCATATCCTTGGGATTAGTATAGAAACATGAGAGAACTCTAAGATAGATAGTTTTTGATTTACATTTACATAGTTTTAGAGAGAGAATCTTAGATAGGATTTTAGATCTTGTTTTTTTCCTAAGAAAATTTCATTTTCTTTCTTGCTATCTTTTGAATCGCGAATCCAGTCAATAAGATTTTCTAGTCTATTTCAATTATGAGTGAGTAGCATCTCTCCTCAGATTCAAATCAAGAGTAGTAATTGAATTTGTATGGAATTTCAAGGTAACTAAACTTCAATTTCTTATTTCTTTACTTCAAGATTTGGCTGATGGTTCAATTGAATTCTTCTTTGAATTATTGTTGAATTCTCTAACAACCTCTAAATTTGTATAATCCGTGTTTGAATATACGATTTACCATTATAATCTCCGTGCATCCCTTATGAATTGGTATAAGAATTGCTAAGTTGGACTTTATACATTTCAATTATGAATTATGCACATTACGTGTTTGATCTAAGTTGTCAACTAAGTTTGGAGCTTAATTTCCAATTCAATTTGATTTTTCAATTTTTCTAATTTGGTCGTCAATGTTTATAATCTTCCAATCTATTCTCTTTGAGTTTAGATTGTTAATTAATATCATGAAATTTTATATAATTCACTACTTAAATGGATTTGGATTCAAGACTTTCATTACATTACTTTGAATTCATAACAAACCAACAACATTTTCAAATCAAGTAACAATGTCTGTCATTCTTTGTGGAGTTTATGTTCTCTTAAGATTTTCCAATTCTTTTCTTTCATCAATTTTCTATTAAGGCTCTCGATGGACACGATTTGGCATTTACAGGTTATTATGCTTTAATAGACACCCTGTAATTGGGGCTATGAGCTAATATTGATATGCATTAGAATCAAGTAAGCACTTTTGGCTCCATTTTTGGGGAGCCTTAATCAGCAACGATGATCGAATTTGTGTTGGAAGCTTAGGAGGAGTAAATTTCACCACCATTTTTTATGACGAATGGCACACTTGTTACGTAATCTCATTCCATCCTTTTTTTATTTCAACATTGGTAGATTTTAGTATTGAAGTAAGCTAGTGGTAGCAGGCATTCATAAATTTCTTGTGCTTATGCATTTGTTGCATCTTGTGCAGTCATCTTAGATTAGGTTGGATTATTTATTCCATTTTGCGTCCAAAACCTCAGCCTGTAAGAGAGTTCATTGAGGTTTGATTGAATTCATGATCCAAATCATCTGAACCACATTCACCATCATCATCTTCCATTTCTACTGATTTAGCACATCTCATGGATAATTTGGGAATTAACAATGGCCATGATGGTTCTGAGGCCATTGCACCTTTAGATGCACGACCTTTGCTGGAGTTGTTACACTTGGTACGACAAACTACCCCTTCATACATTATTCTTCCTCTAACTCAAAGGAATTTTTCTTTCAAGCCTAGCACAATACAATTGTTGCCCATATTTCATGGCATGGATTTGGAAAATCCATATACATGCATAAGGGAATTTAAGGATGTGCATACTACTTGCATGGATCAGAATGATAGTGAAGACACCATTCGGTTGCGGTTGTTTCCATTTTCCTTAAAGGACAAAGCTAAAATTTGGCTTTATTCCTTGAGACCTTGCTCCGTTGGCACATGGAGAGAATTGAAAGCTAAATTTCTAAAAAAAATACTTTCTGGCTTATAGAATATCAATGATGCTAAAATAGATTATGAACTTTGCATGTTAACCAGGTGAGTCATTTTTTCATGCTTGGGAAAAATTCAAGGATTTGTGTAATGCATGCCCTTATTATGGATTTCCAATTTGACATTTATATAGTTTCTTTTATGATTCCTTGCCATCTGAGCTTAAATAGTTAGTGGGTAACATAAGTAATGATCAGTTTTTAAATAAGTCTGCTAAGTAAGTTTATGAGTTATTAGAAGAGCTTGCTTGGAATACTAAGGCTTGGGAGGAAACATCACATGCACACTTAGAGTCTGGAAGAGCACAAGCACAACTTAGTGGGAAATTAAGTTGAGTGAAAATGATGATTTGAGTGCCAGGATAGTTTCTCTTACTAGAAATGTGGATTATTGGAGACTAAAATAGTGAACATGGGTAACGATGGAGAAGTAAGATGTGTCATATGTGAGGTGCTTGATCATAACACTGATGATTATCGCACAGTGCCAGCCTTTATGGAAGCTTTGTATGGGCAAACTTCAAACACTTCACACATCTTCCAGAAGCAATACCAAGGTCAATCTCAAGCTAAGTCAGGACCACCCCCATTTCCTAGTCAATATCACCTAGGGTTGAGACATCATCCTAATTTTCCATGGAGAAATGATCAAGTTAATGCATCATACCCTTCAAAGTTCAATTCTAACCCTCCTTAAAGGTAAGCCCAGGATCCATCTTCTACTTCTGTCCAGCCTCAATATAGACATTCACCATTAAAAGATACCTTTAGTAGTTTATATAAGGTTAAATTGGTTTAAATAATTGACCGCTCTCAAATAAGGAAGAGGTTCACTCTCAAGTATAAGAGGTCGGTTGTGTTTAGTCTAGGTAAGTACTAGG
>QLOD02000016.1:1604023-1622036 GCA_003260245.2 Sideroxylon spinosum | reverse complement strand
AGAAGCATTGAAATTCGTTAAAAAATATTAAAAATTTTAAAATAGCAATTATTTGGATAGAGGTTTTAAGGATTGCAATGAACTAAATTTTTATCATTCAGGCTATGTTAGAAGCATTGAAATTCGTTAAAAAACATTAAAAATGTTAAAAAAAATTTTACCTTTTATTTCAATGCACAAGTCATAAATTCGTAACTTTTTTTTTTTAAATTTTATAACTTTTTATAACTTCAATTGTCTCCTCAAATTAATACATGATATAATATAAACTTTTAAATAAAAAAATATGTAATTTTTAAATAAAATGTAATAATAATGGTGATATTTGCACAAAGATTCTAAACGCTAATAATATAAATTCACTAATTTTACTAATAAATATGACTAAATTTACTAGTTGATGTAATCAATCAAATTACCAATTAGTATTGCTCCATTTGAAACTCCATAAAATACAATAAATATCTATAAATTTCTATAAAATTTTAATTTTTTAAACTGTATTGTTACATATATAATTTATACTAACTTTTTGCACTTTAAATACACACTTAAGTAGGGCGGATGCACATGAGGACAAAAAAGGTCAATTGATTTCACTAGAAACAAAATTTTCGTAAAAAATAATATAATTTTTAAGGTATTTTTGTACTTTTACTCTCCCATAAAATATATCTCTCAAAACAAATTGTCTCTATACTTAAAACAATTTAGAAGTTTTGTCTTTATTTTTATATCAGATACATTGTTCTTTACTTATGGCTTGACACAAATGTAACAAAATCTTGAATTTGCCACCACACTTAGGTCATGTTTAAAATTTAAAATCTTGAATTAGGTTTGTTCTGTTTTACTGAAGAATTATTTACCTTCGTTATCTTTTAATATTTTTATTTTTGTAACCTCAACTTTCCTCCGCCAGAAGTGAGACTATGAATAAACTTTCGAAATTCTGCCTCTCATTCGAAAAAAGAGAAAAAAAAAAAAAAAAAGGTTCTCTAATCGGATGGTTGAAATTAGGTCTCTATCGCTAAATTTAGATTGGATAATACCGTACAAGTAGAAAGTCCTCCAAATAAACATAATTAAAATAATATAAAACACTTGTCAGTTAATCAATCCATGATAGCAAACTCATTAATATAATTTTATCACACAATCTACTACCTCTGGGACATCACATGTTCCGTCTAGACATCTCTGACCTTGACATAACACGGGATGATCTCACGAACTGAACTTGACATAACACGGTATGATCTCACGAAGTGGGAGCGTTGAACTAGAATCTGATTCCAAAGGAACTTTTACCACACAACCGACAACAAAATTAAAGGGGGGAAAAAAAAAAATCTTGTAGAATCATCACATCACCAAATGTCACATGCCAAAAAAAAAAATTAGCTACAAATAACTTCTCTAGGAACCCAACTCGCTGCACGACTTTTTGTAACAAAAACTTGAATAAGCTATTGCTCACATTGCCAGCAAGGACCTCTAAATTAGTTAGTTGCCCATACATATCCAGTGAAAAACCTATTTGCACAGAATCTGCGTCGTGAAAATTTGCAAATAGATTCTGCTGTCAAAGAATGATCCATATAGTTACTCCGCTGAGTTGCATCCAGTGATACGAACTACAGTTTCTATGGCTACCCAGATGCAGAAAATGTGGTGTTGATTTCAACTTGGATATTACTGCATTTAGACATAAAAGGGGACTTTTGGGGATCTAACAGAGGCATTTCTCTTCAATTGCGAGAAGTCATACATCACGAATCTGCTCTTCGTTCAACATAAACTTCACTCATGCTCTGGGGAGCTGCTTTCTCTGGGGAAGGTAAATCAACAAGCAGGCTCGGAGGAGCAAAGTACATGTGCAGTGACATCATACAGATAATTATGCCCAAGAAAAGCTGAAAGAGAACAGACAGAGAAAGAGGGTGGGGTTATCATAAACAATGTAGACATAGAAAGAAGAAACAACCACGTAAACAAAATATATACGAGGCAAGACAGTAGACGGTGCTTTGGGGGTGGGTTTGGGGGAGATGGCATTGTACAAAGTTTTTCAAGTTAATGGAAAATTACCTGCAGTGTAGGCTTGAAATTGAACAGGTAAATAGACAAAACCATTGTCAGCAGCATTGCCATTGATGTGGAATAAACCTGAAATGAAGCAAAAACAAGTTCCTTGGCATAAGGACAGTAATAGAAGCTTTAGACCAAATCCCACAAGTACTAGAGCTTTTAGATCCTAATTTCACAATAGTAAGACATAAAAAATGGCAAGGGAACAACTATATATCAATGAGAAGTACATGCATATCATCTTATGTAATCAAGGAGAGAGTGTGTTTTCTCTCTTTTTTAACTGATCATAAGATGAGGTGCTCCATCTTGATATTCAATCTTTTGAGTGCTTATTTGCTTGCTAGGCTTGAAAGCTCTAGGGAAGCTGTTATTGGAAACATCCTTCCCTTGCCTTAACCAGGGTCGGCAAGAAGAATGAAACATAACATCATTTCACACAGGAGACAATAGAAGCTACGAAGGAAGACACTTTTTTCTAGACTCTCCCTTATTGAAATTCAATATTGAATAGCTCTCATAAATTAATATCTTCACAAAATGCAACAAAACCACACATTAATGAAACACACATCAGAATATCCTGACAAACTTTCTCGTGAATTTTCATCCTAAAATATCAGTTACTTAAAATCAATAAATGATCTGAAATTGCAATATGAATGAAAAAAATTTTGCAAAGTAAAAATAGAGGAAATTACCTTCACAATGTTGTCAGCATATTTCATCAACCACGAAACCAACAACCCAGTTGACCCCAGATTCAACACCACCAACCAGGTTGCAATACTGTAACCATTGAAAAGGCGTTGCCACCATGGTCCATTCTCAAAACTACCTCTGAAATCATCCAGGGCAAGCCGTGCCATGTTGAAAATCGCACCAAACCTGCAGAAGAACATAACTATACACAAATCACCATACAAAAAAAATTTACATGTCAATGATAGATGACAGATGCAAATCTTAATAAAATATTTCAATGACTTCATTGAACCATATATTTCTCAGAAAAAACACATTCAACCACATATTTCTCAGAAACAAGAAAATTTCTCCCCTGAATTTATTTTAGAAGAGCTTTGTGAAATTGTTATCAAAATTTTCTGCGACTAATCCAAGTCAAGAAGAGGCTATATTAGCAATTTTCCCTATGTGACGAGGGCAATATTATTTCACTCACAACATTTATGGCAACATTATAAGGGATGGAGAAGGTCCACCATCCACCATCTTTTGAAATTTCAGATATCTCCATGAGCTTGTGGCAGTAGTTTGAAATTTGTAATGCACAATGATATAGCATACATGTTACTTGGGAAAAAAAATTTGATGATCAGTTTGTACGGACAAAATGATACCTACGTATACAATTGTACATTCTGCCAGTACAAACTATCGTTGTTCTTCTTCATCAGGAACTCCGTATAAACGCCTGCCAATGCTGACAGACAAGCAGATAGGACACCCAACATATACCCCTGGATAGGTGCCGAAAAAAGAGACTCGCATGAAGACTCCCCACAGCCTTTTACCTACATAACGAAATGAAGAACTCCTCTTTAAAGCACTCAATTCACAAGTCGGTAAATATTATATCAGACAGTTCTTATGGTGAGTCAACAATCTTTCTAGTATATACTGTTTTACTGAAACAAAATGTCAATCAAAATATGCATTAAGAAGATGACTTTCATATCATCACACGACAAGGCACTTGCTATTGAATAGAATTATATAAAATATCAACAAATCCTCCTGATCCATACAGAAATCTATACTTCTATACTAAAGTCTGAGGGAATAATGTAGGATGGACATGTGTCCAATTTTTATTTTATTTCTTATTTTATTTTTATTTTTTGGCAAGTCTATAATGGGTCATTTTTGTTGGAGTATTCACACATTAGCTGTGGAAGGAGTTGATGGTCAGTATGTAAGTGTGAGGAAAAGTCTCACTACATGAGCTATCTTTTGGAGTTGAGATAAGCTTAAGGCTGCCCACCACTGGTATCAGAGCCCAGATTTGTGATCAATCTCAGCCCAGGGGAAGAAACGGGTTGTTGCTCCCTCCAACCCAAGACCCAATGTGTGAAGGAGGAGATTGTTGGGGTGTTCCCACATAGGGTGTGGAAGGGGTAGAATATAAGTGTTAGAGAAAACCTCGCCTCATAAACTAACTTTTGGGATTGAGATAGGACCAAGACCACCCATTACTAATATAAGAGCCCAGGGTTGCCATCAATCTCAACGCACCGGGAGAAACGGATTATCACTCTCTTTGACTTAAGGCCCAATATGTGAAAAGGGAGATTGTTGGGGTGTTCCCACATCGGTCGTGGAAGGGGAGCTAGCAATCAGTTTATGAGTGAAAATCTCACCCTATAAGTTGGTTTTTGGTGTTGAGATAGGCCCAAGACCACCAAACACATTATTAGTGTGGTGGCTCCTGTGGGAGTCCCACATCGTTTTTCTCACAAAGGAAAGGAGGCCTTGTAAAGCTATAATTAAAAAATCTTTTTCATTTGAAAAATGTACACTAATCAAAACTTTAGATAGCAAATTTTAACTTTAGTTAAATTCCTCTTTTATAAGATGAGAGTTAAAGTTTGCTTAGGGAATTACTTTGTGGGTGTATTAGTGTATTGGGTGTGAGAAAAAATTGTGTGATTGCAAGAATTTTTTACATAGTCTATTTTTTTCTCTAAGTGCCCATGGTTTTTCTTCGGTTGGAAGTTTTCTACGTAAATTCTTGGGGTATTATTATTTCTCTATCCTTCTTAATATTTTGCCAAAGGTGGATCCTAAGGGGGTGAATTTAGGAGACCAAAATTACTAACAATTTTTGTTGTTGGGGATAAAATCTGAAGGATTGGTGGATGATATAAGTGAGTCGCCCTTTTATTTAATTTTTGTTTATGTTTTTTTGGTTTTTTGTTTAGCTATTTTAATTTTTTATTTTTATTTTTTTGGTAAGTCTCTAGTGGGTCATTTTTATGAACTTTCGTTATTGACACATGTTTTTGTTTATTTTGTTATATTTTTTTCTAAATCTTCTTCTTCCCGTATATGTCCTGATTTTTTTTTTTATAAGTATTCTTATATAATGTTGGTGGGCTTTTGAACCCAATTGACACGTGACACCAAGTTTTCATGATGTGGTTGGGTTTTGATAATATGCGGATATTTATTACTCTTCTTTTTACTACAAAAGCTCATGTCTTCTTATCACAATTACTTTTATAATATTCAAGTCTATTTGTTGGATTTTGTATCCATGATAGTTGGTTACGCAAGTTGCATTTGCCCATTTTTCATCTATCATAAACTCAAATACATTGCAAAAACCCATGGCAGCATATGGGCATCCAACTAGTTTTTTATATACTTTCAAGAGATAAGTAAGAACTTAAATATTTATTCCTAATGTATATACTCAATATTTAAAAAATATGCAATCATAAATGATAATACATATCCTATAAAATGACAAACAAGTGATAATAATTTCTAGTTATTTCTTATTGTCTGTTCTTTTTCCAATTTCACAATTCTACAAACCAACATATTGAAGTAATTTATAAATAAAATTAAAAAGGATAAAAACAAGACCAAGAAGTAATTGCGATTTGTTCTCAAAGTACCAAAATTTCTTCGTTCAAAGGAAAACAAACTATAGAAATACAGCATACAAAAGACACTATTCCTTGTGATTTCTGCCACATCCACTAGACATAACCTTGTAAGAAGTTGTCCAGTACATAAAGCATTTTTTTCCAATTAAATATCATATCTTTTAGGTAATCAGTACATTGATCTCATCATCTGAATCAATGATCTAATCATCTGGTCAAAACAGAGGCCCTGTCTTGAGGACCAGAGCTCAGTGATTAGATCAGGGAAGTTAATTTAACCATCTTCCTGTTTGATCCCTGCTTAACCAGGAGATTGAAATGCCTCAAAATATCCCCTATGGTAAATGAAAAGAGTAATTTAAATATCATAAAAATTTCCTATTATCACCTGGCTTGTGGTTGTTCCAACAGCCAGTAGAACAATTGCCATCCACTGCAAATTAGACAGCTTCCTCCTGAGGAATACTCTGCACAATGGGAGGAAAAGAATTGTTTTAGGAAATCTTAAATCTTAGTGAGATAATAAGAGATTAACCAATAACAACCAGAGCAGGAAAATAGAATTCTAAAGCACAATATTTCATATTATCTGGGCCATCAGGAAAAATACCAAGGGATCACCTGAACAATATGCCGGTGGTCACAATCTTCAAATTTCCCATTATCTGATATGTGGATGTATCCACATAAGTCAGGGTAGCAAACTGAACATTATTATGAATTAGATATATGATTGAAGGAATGGGGAATAAGCGCACACTCTTCCATTCTGTAGTCATCCTTGTAAGAGATGATTTTTGGCACTCCCTCCAAAGAAGCAGGCTAGAAACTGCAAGCTGGATTTTAAAAACATAATAAAAAGATATCAGCGACTTACAAGAGAAGAAAAATGATCGGGTAGCAATGATCGGGTAGCAGGAAGATCAGATCCCAGTTACCAAGATTTAAATAAGAGCACAATCAAAACAAATACTTAATCCATTCAAGATTCTCGATAATATCCTTTTCCACATATTTTAGAAATTTAACAAAGCAAGTAGTACCTTGAAAACTTCAGCAAGAAACGGAACAGTTGCATAGTCATATTTATAACCTCCATTGGTTTGAGAGAGAGTTGTCAAAATCCCCTGCCACATAATGGAAGAGACAAATCAACACATCAATTAATAACTCACTTAAGAAAGAAGTAATATTTCTGTCAAATTTCACAGTATATAAACAACAAAATAAAATTCAAAAATAATAACAGGAAACATCGTATATGAGAAGAGGAGGTCTTTTGTTCTATTTTTTCTTTTCTTTGGGGGGGGGGGGGGTCACACAATTCCAGCATTCCAAGCACCTTGAAGCTAAAGCACAAAAAATTTAATTCCAAATGAGATTCCATAAAGATGTGGAGCATATACGACTTGGCATCATTGCTGTACTTTTCATTCTCAGATTTTATCCATAATTAACTGATGAAAAAGCAACTAATTAGAGAAATGTTTGTCTATGGGATACATACATAAGTTGATATAGAATTTTCCAAAGAGTTGCAAAATTAATAATAACGTCTTTGGGGTCAAAAAAAAAAAGGCCAAATGCACTAGCAGTCCATACAGGAAAAGCTGCTTTAGCACACAATTTGATAAGTAGAAAAACACCTCCACAAGTCACAATTCCAACCCCCAAAATTTTTTTATAATTAAATTAGAGCACAAACCATTCCTCAGTTTCCTTCATCTCACGGTTTCCTATATCCTCCAAATTTGAAGATCCACATCACTGACTGAGAAAGCATCCATCTGCTCCAAATTCAGATTTTGCACTACCTTACTCAACCTTAACCTAATACTTCACCACTAGTCCTCATTTACCTCACAGATCTACTAAAACAAGGAGAGCTCTTCAGATTTACAAAATTTTATACGTTATAAAGTCACCTCACTTTCCCATTCTGAGCCCCGCCGGCTGACACGGTTAAAAATTGGCAAGAAATATGCACACAACCTCTAGTAGTTGCTCTTAAATCAAAATAAAAGTAAGTTTTCTTTTTCCACACTCTGACACTTCAAGCCTTTGAACTATTGAAAATCTAGACCAGTAAGCAGTGAACATCGGTACATTTTACAATTAATTCCTATGAAGTGAAGGTAAATTTCTCCTACTTTTCCGATCAAAGTAAACAATTGTTGGCTACGCATCTCGCCTAGCCAACGCCTCTTAGATCACAAAAGCCTAAATTTCAAGTTATAAAACATTTATATAAGCAAATATGTGTGGTGCGCCTAAAGATACAGAGATGAATGGCTTTTAGAGATTTATAAACATATGCACGTATATACTACCTGAGAACTAGTGAGTACGGTGAGAAGCGCGGCGACGAAATACCACTGCATTTTTCACTTCCTCCTGCTCTTTATTCTTCTTCTTCTTCTTCTTCCTCTACCACGTTAACACCTATCTAACAGAGCTACAATCCGTCAAACCTCCATTGAAGATAGCGAGTATTCTGATCTTCTCTTCTCTTCTCTTCTCTTCCCTTCTCTCCGTAGCCTTCAGAGCAATCGGCAGTGACAAATGGATCGACTGAAGCTATGCTTCGCGGGGGCGGATCTGAAAATGTGAAAAGAAATTGGGGTGAAATTAAAATTACTGGAACCGGATGTGGAGGGCCTGGAGTGGAGGCCCATGGGCCTAACGGCCTATCTGAGCTGTTTGGAAATAGAGATAGGAGAGGACAAGAGTAGTAGAATGGTAGAAGGAAATTTTCCACATGCTACGGAAATAAATTGGAGGTGAATTTTAAAAAGGAAAAATTCTAAAAACAGACGTTTCAAGTTTAATAAAATCAAAACTCAAAATTTTAAATTTATGAATTTTTATTATGCTCCAATTATACTTGTGCACAATTACGTTGCATTTTCATCTGGAATTATAAGTTTTTACTTTATTTGGAATTTTTAGTTTAAAATAATTTTTTCAAAATTTTTTCTTGAAAAGAAAAAAATATCAAATTTTTTTATTTCTTTGTTAAAATAAATTAAATTATTCTTTATTTCTTTTTAGTCAAATCTACTAAGTAATCATCCAATGACAAGATATCTGTAGAAGATAAAAGATACATCAAGAAATTACCTATTAAGTATAAATATTTAATACTATTTAAAAATTCAAAATTTTAAATTGTAAAATTTTAAAAATTTAAATACTTTTATATGAATTCAATTTTCATTTACATCTATTGATTTAGGAGATTCAATTTATTAATACTAATTATTATACGATAATTCAAGACATAAATAAAATTATGTAATTTCACAATTTCAAAAATTTCACTTTGGGTTTATATTTTCAATTAATTTTTTTTTTATAAATTGTAGGTTAATACCATTTTCTAAACCTTTATCTGGGATAATGGGACAAATGTAAAAGAGAAAATAATCAAAAAAAGTGAGGAAGGGAAAGATGGGGATGAAAATAACTTTTTCCTTATCTAGAAGAGATGGAAAAGAATATGGAAAATAAAGTAAAATATATAGTTAAAAATCTATTATACAAATCTACTCATATGATGTGACATATATATGAATTTAACGATTAAGATTTGCTGTGAGAGAGAGACGGTTGAGATTTGCTGAGAGAGGGAGGGGACTGACAAAGGGGGACCCATACCTTGAGGCACGAGTAAGACACTAGTACTATTATATCTTTTTAAATATTCGTAAAAATAATAAAAAAACAATAAGAACAAAAAAAAAAAAAATCACATTCCCTTCCATTCACCTCCTCTCAAAGAACATAAATCTTTTCCTCTACTCTTCTTACTTCATTTCAATTTCATTCACCCCTTTCTCTCCTTAGTTCCTTTCACTTTCATTCACCCCCTCTGAAACAAGAGTTAAGCATTGGCTCTCTCTCCAAAATATTTGCCTCCCACTAATTTTTGTCCTAGAATCCTAGCTCCATCCCTGTTCCGGGATTTGAAGAACAGGACCAACCCCGGGATGAGCTCAACAAATCCCTAGGCATAGGCAACACCCTAGACAAAGAGTAACAAAAAAGAATTTTTTTAGACCAAAAAAAAAAAAAAAAATTAAACTCAGCTAGGCAATCAATAACAAACGGCAACAAGATCGAAAAATGAAATATAAAAATATGATGAATTGATTGAAGAAATTGTTTCAAAAAAATACAAAGAGAAATGTGTTTCTTTTAACCAGATCGTACTAATTATAAAATACCATTTAGTTTTTGATGTAATGAATGCTAAAAGAAGCATACTACAAGTTTTGTTCTATTTTTTTTTATTTTGACTTGTACACTAGCATAAAAGGACAAAATTTTCAAAGCCAGACTTGGACAATCGAACCGGCACTGTTGAAGAACAGGATTAGAACATGCAAACAGAAACCATCTGTGTATTAAAGGGAGAAAAATTACAATATCCACACGTCCTTTACAGAGAGCTACACAGGCTACCCTTAAGTAATTTCTACGAACAAATGGATAAAGGCTACTAAAGTATTTTCCCGCCGTCAAATCCTCATAGGTGATCCTTGGAACGACAAAACAGCTTGGAAGCAAATGTTATGAACAAAAAAAAAGCTTGACTACTAAATGCAAGTCCTCCATTCAAAACTTCGGGCCACAACCTCCAAATATATTCTCAAGGAGTTGCCACAAAGCTAGCTCCAAAAGCCGATACCTCAATCTTAAAGAGTTTCAGCCAGATACTTGCTCCACAAATTCAGTTATCTGATGAATTACGCCCCTTTGATCGATCAATATTGATACGATCTTGATGGCATCACTTCAAATTATTCAGGCATTTAGTAACTGCCGCCGAGTCTCCTGGATTCTAAGCAAGTACTTTCTCACTGTGATGTCAACCAATTTTTAACTCCTCCAACGTGGAGCTTTCACAGCAGTTGGCTTCGTTTCAGTCTAGACATAAAATGACTTCCGCAGCTCTGTTGGCTTCCCTCTTCAGGCCAACAATATCGGCACTATGCAGCATCTATACTTTGTGGCCTTCCATCTTGCAGGGTGGTTATTACCCTCAGATATTTACATTTTCAGAATCTTCTAGGTCACTCGTAAGCCCTGCCTAAGAACGGCCATCAGATGAAACATTCTGTGCTCTCAAGCTGCAAAGAAGCCATCAAGGACTGCAATTCTTCAGTCAGTCTAGAGAAAAGTTTTTTTCTTCCCTTTCTCTTTTTTTTTTTTTTTTTTTTTTTTTTTTTTTAACTTCAAACCATCTGCAGCACTTTCATACACCCACTGGAATTGGCAGCAACAAGCATGTTGGATTTCTGCCTCCAGCACACACTTGAAACAAACTGTCCATTGTCATCATCGGTCTCTTTACCAGTAATAGGATCAGTGGAGCCAAACTTGTGAGAAGCGATTGGCATAGGCATAGATTTATAGTAAGCATACACCTACAGCCAAATAAGACAAGTGCAGGAAGACGAGATTGGTGATGTTTCTGCAATAATGAAGACAAAAACTACTCAAATATTTAACTCTCTCCTCCTGCATTTATTTTTCTTTTCATGAGACTAGGGGAGAGGTGAGGTTCTTACATTTCTGGGCAGTCTTATTGCACTAAGTTGCCCCACGAGATAAAAAGTCTAAAGATTCTCTCCCTAACTCCCTCATTCTATTGGAAAGTGTCAAATGAATTTCAAACTATGCATAGGTTGACATCCAAAAAATTACTCATTATGTTCATTTCACACAATTCCAACCCCCCCCCCCTTAAAAAAATAGAGAGGAGGCAGAGGGAGAGGTAGGGAGGCAGAGGGGGGGGGGGAGGGGGGCATGGTGGTGGAGTTGGTATTTTAACAATTCGGGTCCCACATCCACCAGAAGAAAACTTCAAGCAACACTAAAATTGAATGCCTACCTCATTTGTCTCTGAACCACACGTTATGTATCCATCAGCAACAGATAAACCTACAAAGTTCTGAAGAAACAAGTTGACAAAGCACAAAGTTATAACCACAACCACCACCTTTTTAGCATAGAAAGTGCCAGACAATAAAGGATCAGACAGAATATTTGGGCTCCAAACAATAAAAGGAATTATGACCATATTCAAGCACAGAGAAATAAACCTTTTCATTTGTGTGTCCTTTAAGGGTTAAGGTACAAGCACTGGTTGATAAACCTGTGGAACTAGTTTTATTGAGATCCCAAATCTTTAGCGTGTTGTCAGTGGATGCAGAAACAACAGTTTCAGAGTCCAAGAATTTCACATAGCTGACAGCTTTATCGTGACCAGCCAATATGCACCAGGGGTTTGAAACATTTCGAATATCATAGCAGTAGGTTTTGTAATCGGCAGAGCCAAAGGCTAGTAAATGAGAGGAATGAGCAGAGAACTGAACACAACATACATTTGCAATGTTTCTGATTGTGCATAAACTGTTCCTCTGCACCAACAGGAAAAACATACATATATTAACACATATATCAAGAGAGAGAATGATAAAAGAGAATACCTTCATTATTTCATTATGACTGCCATGTTCTCACATAATACATAATCATGGGTTCTACAAACTTTGATTAATACATGCCCCCTCACCACCCCCCTTCTCCTTCCTGCATGTTGTGCAAGGACCCCACCAAGTATTAGAATTTAGAGTTATGAGCCTAGTATTAAGGGTAAAATATTAATTCCACACAAGATGGCCATGAAGATGCTCTCGGTGTATGCATCCTTAATTGCTAATGAAGTGGTTAATGCTAGGATGAAGTGGGAAACCAGTTTTGTTACGTAAATTGGATATTGAGAATACTTATGACCATGTCAACTGGGACTTCTAGCTAACATGTTGGAGTGAATGGGCTTTGGCCCGAAATAGAGGAAATAGATCCATTGATGTGCGAGATTTTTTATGCTAGTCAATGGCACCCCAGCCAACCTTTTTAGGTTTCTAGGGGGTTGAGACAAGGGGATCCTCTCTCACCCATCTTATTCATTATAGTCAAGGAAGCTCTAAATCGTCTAAAAAACAAGGCAGTCCGGGAAGGCTTCATGGGCTCAGTAGCTGGAAGATCAACCCATTTCACCCATCTACAACCCCAAAATCCTTTCACACAATAATCAGCAATCACCTCCATTTTTCTCTCCTGCAGGGACTCAACCTCAAGCCTCCAGCACTTTAAAGCAGACCAGCTCTCTTCACCCACCCCCTCCTCCTAAATTACTTCCTCTAACATCTTATTGTTCTCAATATATTCATTTATAATTTAACAATGATTCATACCCCCTCCCTTCTACTTCCATCTCCATCCTGCTGTCATAATTGATAGAACACTTAAGCAGCTTAAGTTCTTCGTTTCCCTTCCTGTAACTACCTTTTTGTTTAGTTTTTCCCTTTAGTTTTGATGGTCTCCATCTCTTTTCAGTTAACTTGAATAAGTAAGTGATTGGTTTCTTCAAAAGATTTGCACAAAACACCTATGATCCTTCCAACAGGTTTAACCCTGGGTAAAACCCATTCGGGCACTTTGGCTTCATCTTTCTCAAAGTCTCAAATACCAAAACCTTCTAATCTTCGGTACACCCATCCTGTAGTTGCAAGCACACTATAGGTCTACATTCAATGGATTCAGTCCCTGCTATAGCATTACTCAACCCCTCCTCTCCCACCTATTCAATCCTTTGACTTCCTACCAATTTTTCATCATCCATCCATTGAAAATTCTGGGTTTTGACACCCACTCCACTTTAATTTTTAATAACAATGGATCTGTTTGGCATCATACCTGGGTTGTACCACTCTTTTGAATGAGACAAACAATTTTCCTTGGACCCATTTAGCTTTAGTTTTCTTTTATATATTTGGCCCCGACTCTTATTGGATGGCACAGCCACTAGCCAAACTCCTAACTTGGGTTTCATATTTCTCCATTATTCGTTAAATTGGTTGCCCAACTGTATGGGCTTAGCCATGATCTCTTTACCTTTGAAATCATTTATTATTATTATTATTATTATATATAAATCCAAATCACCGCCCTTATAACTCTGCTGTTCAAGAATCATACGTCTCTTCAACACATATGTTGTCATTGACAATTGGTTCAACTTTTTGCCACCTACCATCATGCGCTTGTCTTCCATGCGCTTGTCGTCCATGATTCAAATGCTTACCTTCAACTCCTTCACAATCATCACTGCAACCCTCTGTTCTTTACCATATTTTACAAACAAGAAGCCAAAGGTCCTCTTGCCAATCAAATAGCTATTTCATATTGAATTCCGCTACTACAACTTTCGCAAATGCTCATAACTTCTACCGCCTTCCCTTAATTGTCAATCTTGCCCGCTGAAAATGCTCCCTTCGACTGGTTGCCTCATCCACATCAATATTCCCCACACAAATATCCTCGAACTCTGTAAGGACCCAGTCATTCCACAAATGAAGTGGCAAACCAATGAATACTATCCACATATGATCCGACTCCCAAACCTCACAAGAACAGTTACCCCGTGGTGCCCACCAATCCATGGGAAATGGTAGCACCCTTTCAGACTTAAAGCTTCTCTCTCGAAAGTTCTCCTCTGATGCTAAAAATGTTACAATTGAGAAAGTTTTAATGGAATTATAATAAGCGAAGTAAATTAACTGCTCTTTCACTAAAAACATATATATAGATATATATATATATCAGAACAATCATTAAGTTAATGATTGAAAGATTAAAAATCTTAGTTTTTCCCCACTTAAGAAAATAATAAATACATTTCCTTTGTCCCTTATAAGTTCCTCAAGATCAAGAAATATGGACTGAGACTGAACATTTTGAGGTGGGGAGGATTGGAACTTGGACAATGGATTTCTCACGCCAGTTTTAAAGCATCAACTTCCTCAAGCTGCCAAGATTAAAAGAAGGAAAGGAGAAAGGATACCTCATTAATGTTCCATAGCTTCACTGTACAATCATCACTTCCACTGGCTAATTTTGTTGGATCCACTTGAGAAAAGTCCACAGACCATGCCCTTTTATTGTGCTCAATGTACTGAGAAAATCCTTGACCAGTTCCTGCATCCCATAGCTGTAACAATCCAAGAAAATGAAGTCAATAGAAATGCATTGAAAGACCTAGTAAATACTAATTAAAGTGCTGGCAATATTGGGTAGCGAAAATTTGAAAATATAAACACTAGTTGTCATCTTCCATAATTGAGTTTGTCTATGTGTGCAGGTCTCTTTATCAGTGTCTTACTTGCAATGTGAAATTGAACATAAAAAGAACCTCAAAAATATTTGCTTAAGATTATGCTATCATGGACCAAAATCCTCACAAGTCAGTGCGAGAGAGAGAGAGAGAGAGAGAAGGGGGTTGGGAAAGGCAACAAGAATTCAAAAGGATGCCACTTTCCCAAACAAATGTTCTTGGTTGTAGTGTCTTAAACGAGTATACTTCAGGAAAGTTTCAAACAACAAGAACAGTAATGCAGCACATAACCCAGAGATCATACATCTTCAAAGAAACCTTAGAAACCTGCATTGAACACAGGTAGGTTTGGGTACAAGAAAAGTTATTTTTAGCAACCAATGCGAAAAATTAGGTTTCTCTATGGTCTTACCCCTCAAAGTAAGGGTGGATCCAAAATTTCTAATCAGTGGAGGCAAAATTTACTAACAACTGATTAATCGGGGGGAAAAAAAGAGGATATTTTAGCAATAAAATTAGTTTTTAAGAGAGTGGTAATTACAATAATGAAATAAAATTTATAGGGACAACTTTAGAAAAAACAAAAAAAAAATTTTATTTTAACTTGCACCATGAGCTACTACACCCACAGGAGGAACAACACTGATTGGTTTCCTTGATTGAAGTATGACTCTTCTGTGGATGCACAGTGTTTTATCTTCACATAATCAGTTCCCAAACCAGGATAGCATTACGTAGCTAAAGATTAGCGTAAAACTTTGTCACAAGCTCACACCACTCACGAACATCTATCCAAAGAACAGTCATGGAAATAGCAGAGTATTCCCCTTGTTAAATTTCTTAATGCATATTGTTGGACCATTTCTTCACGACTTAAATTTTGGAGACTTAACACACTACCAATATTCTAGTTCTAGAAGGAACCCATTTCATGTCCCGTCTCCTTGTTATGTTATGCCCATGTTCATTTGAACTTTGTTATGTTTGAGCCCTCTAGTGCATGTGATGGGATTATGATAATCGTTTTCAATTCAAATATTTTAGGTGGGAAAGAAATTTGAATTGGATAGATTAATTTTGGAGAAATGATTTATTTTTGGAGAGGATGATTAATTTATTTATTTCCTTTAATTTCGAGATTTCACTTTTAATTATGATTTGATTTGATTATTTTATTTTTGGACATTACTTCATTAGGTCTTCAGTCCTAGGCTATATAAAGGGGTGGAGATTGTAAAGAAGGGCAGCTTTTGATGAAATTGAGATAATAGAGTTTTATTTTTCTTAGATTATTTCTTCACTGTTCTTGTGTTTTGTTCCGTTGTGCTACGTCAAAGTAGTATCAGAGCAAAAGAATCCTACAAACATCAACGCAGCAGCGAGATCGTCACCACAGAGCAGCAACCGCAGCCGCCGCCGCCGCCTCCTACGCGTCATCAAGCTTTTTTGAGCCGCAGCAGCAGCCGCCGCCGCCGCCCCCTACCCGTCATCAAGTTTTTTTTTAGTACATTTTCAGGCAATCTTAGCAATATTTACCTCCGGCGAACCCTACCAGCGGCATCACCAGCCTTCAACGAACTCGCCGGTGATCCGGTGAATTTTCCGGCGAACTTCCGGCAACTGGCAGTGACTTTTCCGACGAACCTCCGACGATCCCGGAACAGTGTGTGCTTCGCAAGGTACCTCTTCTCTACTCGAAACTATGATTACATATTCTGTTTGGCTAGGAAAGATATTAAATTTGCGTTTCGGGCTCTTTTTGATATACATTATATTTCTTTCTTTTTTGTGAGATTACAATTATCAGAGAGCCACCAGTTCCCACTTCCCATAATCCCACCATAAATTTGAGCACGAATCATACTTGGTCAATTTTATTAATTGCTTGACTGCGACATTTTACGTTGGCCTGATTATCATCTAGTTATTTGCTTCAATTTGAGTTAATATCAGCATAGATATTTTATTTCATCACCCTTGAAAAAAAAAAAAAAAAACCCATTGCAATCATCTCATAACCCAGCTCCTTTACCTTTTTACTTTAAATTCTTTTCACTATGGACCAAAAAGTCTCTTCCATAGAACAAAACGTGAACACACTCCAGGAGTCAGTGAACCAACTACGTGAGGACTTTGATAGACTAGCTCGAACTTTAGGCAAACGTCCGATGGATGATCAAAGGGACAACATCCTTGTTCCTCCCGGACAGATACGAGACCCTTCTCGTAGTTCTATTGGTTCTGTGGGATTTCCGCCCGTTGGCCACAGCCAACCACAATTTCTTCGCGGTCTTCCTGGGAGAGACCTTGAGGACGATGCTAACTCAGTTTTAGGTTATGGTAATAGGTTCCCTCAAGTCGAGCGAGGTGAATGTGCCAGGGATCATAGACCATATGAAGGTAATTATGGAGTTAGACCACCTATGCAATACCCTCGGAACCCCTATGACGAGTTTAATAACATAATCAAGGCTGTTAAGGTGGAGGCTCCATCTTTTGATGGACAGTTAAACCCCAGTGTCTTCTCTGACTGGCTTCTTGAGATTGAGGATTACTTTAGATGGTACCTCATGACTGACTTGCATCAAGTCATGCTTGTCCAAATGAAGTTAGTTGGATCTGCCAAACGGTATTGGCAATGTGTTCAGATTGAGAGAGAGCGATTTGGGGCTCCACCCATTAATTGCTGGATTGATATGAAAGTTAAGTTGCAAGAGAAATATCTTCCTTCCTATTATAGAGATCAATTGAATGATCAGTTAATGAACTTAAGACAAACCTCTCTTAGCATTACTGAGTACATGTCTAGCTTTGAAGCTCTTTATATGAGATGTGACATTAGGGAGTAGTCTTGGCGAACTGTGGGTCGATTCATTGATGGGCTACGACCCGAACTTAAGAAAGAAGTTAGTCTGTTTTCCCCCGAGTCTCTAGAAGATGCATTTCATAAGGCTTTATCCATTGAGCAACTTTATAAGCTTTCCACTCCTAGACAGATGACTTCTAACACAGGACAATCACAACCGTTTAGGTCTTTCCCTGCTCAGAAAACTAGTGGAAGCTTACAGTCTGGATCACTTACTTCACGGGGAAGTAACAATCC
>QLOD02000016.1:1592343-1603923 GCA_003260245.2 Sideroxylon spinosum | reverse complement strand
TTAGTGTCATCGGGTTTGATAGGCTCAAGGATGAATATCTAAATTGTCCTGATTTTGGCCTCATTTTTCAAGAAATCATGGCTGATAATCGTCACGAGCTTGTTGATTTCAATATTCAAGATGGTTATTTGTTTCGCGAGTCTAAGTTGTGCATTCCTTGTACCTCTGTTAGGAATTTTTTGATTTGGGAGTTAAATGCTGGTGGGTTAGCTGGTCATTTTGGTAGGGATAAGACTATCGCCTTACTTGAGGATAGGTTTTACTGGCCCTCCTTAAAGAAAGATGTGACCAGAATTGTTTCTCAGTGTCGCACATGTCAAACAGCTAAGCCTAAGAAGCAGAACTCTGGATTATATACACCCTTACCTGTCCCACACTTACCTTGGCGGATGTTAGCATGGATTTTGTGCTTGGCTTACCTAGGATTACTAGAGGGCATGATTCCATTCTGGTGGTAGTGGATCAATTTTCTAAGATGGTCCATTTCATACCTTGCACCAAAACAGCTGATGCTTCTCATGTGGCAAAATTGTTTTTTAGAGAGGTGGTTAAATTGCATGGTTTACCTACTTCCATCGTATCAGATAGGGATGTTAAGTTTGTGAGTTACTTTTGGAAGACTCTATGGAAACTATTTGGTACCCATTTGAAATTTTCATCTGCTTTCCATCCACAAACCGATGGGCAAACTGAAGTGGTGAACCGGAGTCTAGGTGACATGCTTAGGTGTCTAGTTGGGGACCGTCAGGGAACTTGGGATTTGTTACTCCCTACCGCTGAATTTGCCTATATTAGCTCTATCAATTGTTCTACTGGCAAAAGTCATTTTGAGTGTGTTCATGGTTTAAACCCTCGCCAGCCTATCGACCTTATTCCCCTATCATCTGATAGCCGACCATCTCAATCAGCTGAATCCTTTGCCCAACACATTCATGATATCTATGCTGATGTTAGACGTAAAATTGCAACTAGTAATGTAGATTATAAACTAGCTGCTGATGTACATCGTCGCCATGTTGCATTTAATGAAGGGGACTATGTTATGGTTCGTATTCGCCCAGAGCGTTATCCTAAACATTCTTTCAAGAAATTACATGCGCGTGCCATTGGTCCTTTTCGTATCCATAGCAAATTGGACCCTAATGCGTATTTAATTGATTTACCTACTGATATGAATATTAGCCCAGTTTTCAATATAGAGGACTTGTTACCTTACCGAGGCACATTCGAGCCTCCAACCTTTCCTATTGGTACTTCTGCAGGTCACTCCGTTGGCTCTTCTGCTCTTTCACCTGTCCCAGCCCTTCCACCTCTTCAGCAGCTGGATGTAGAGCAGATCATTGATGTGCCTGATTTTGAGACCATCATTTCTCCTCAGGGACGCACTCAACGTTTTCTTGTCCGGCGGAAGCACAGACCAAACTCCGATGCTACTTGGATTACCGAGGAGGAGTTCCACCGCATTAATCCTGAGCGCTTGGCGCATTATCTTCACTAGCACTCTGCAGAGCAAAGTTCTTTTCCGCCTGGAGGGAACGATGGGGATTATGATAGTCGTTTTCAATTCAAATATTCTAAGCGGGGAAGAAATTTGAATTGGATAGACTAATTTTGGAGAGATGATTTATTTTTGGAGAGGATGATTTATTTATTTATTTACTTAAATTTCGAGATTTCACTTTTAATTGTGATTTGATTTGATCATTTTAATTTTTGGACATTACTTCATTAGGTCTTCAGTCCTAGGCTGTATAAAGGGGTGGAGATTGTAAAGAAGGGCAGCTTTTGATGAAATTGAGATAATAGAGTTTTATTTTCCTTAGATTATTTCGTCACTGTTCTTGTGTTTTGTTCCGTTGTGCTACGTCAGCATGTGTTTGTGCAATATGCTCAATTGAAGGCAGCAGCTACAAAGCTAGATATACATTGTTTTTTCAAACAGTAGAAGTTTTGAGAAAATTAGTGAACATGATATCAAATCACTGATTCAAAAGCTCTTGAGTCCAAGTCTACTGATGTGTTTGTCAGTCTCATAGTAATTGTGAACCATGTTCCACAACATGCATGCACCTTGTTCAATGCAATTCGTATGTTCCCCTATCTATTATGCTCAGTTTTCTGGTTCACTTGGTTCTCTCTCTGTAGGTTAAACATGTTGTAAGCAACGGCAGTGTTTATATAAAGCTATACTTAGAAATTATCTCGAACATATACATCAAACTATCTAACACCCAACCCTCATGTGAATACACAAACTAATCTGAAAATGGTCCGATAGAGATAAACATGTGAGAACTCAATCCTCATGTGAATACACAAACTAATCTGAATATGGTACGATAGAGATAAACATGTGAGATGAGAACACAAATTAAATTGAATAGGAAGCACTAAAACACAATTTTTATTTCTATTATTATTTATTTTTTTATTTTTTATTTTTTTTGAATACTCAGAGTATCTAGACCAGCTTACACGCACCTTGACTACTCCCCGAGGCCTGGAGTTAACGACTGGGTAAATCCTCCAGTGGCCCAGAGGAGGCTTGAACTACTAGAGAGCAAACCTAAAGTCTAACTAACTGAACTACCACTAAGGATTTACAAAAACACACAATACAAAGTGCATATAGCAAAGGGAACACACCTGCCCGGTTACAGATCCAAAATTTTATGCTCGGGGGGAAGGTTCAAAAATTAAGTACCCGGGGGGGGGGGGGATTGGGGGTTATTCAAAATTTTTTAAAATTACACCAACCTCTTACGATTTTTCTAGAAGCTTAGGGGCTACCCCCACCGCTATCATTGATGATACTTGAATTCAAGAACTCCCAGAACTAAACCTTTAATAGCATATCTAGTAACCTAATGTCCCAAAACCTATGAAGCACGAATACTCCAAATTAGGTGCCGCAATCGTATCAGATACTCGGAGGATACGGATACGGCTCGGATACGGGTAAGATACGGCTGAGATACGGATAGGATACTTTTGGGATACAGCGGGGGTCTAAATTTAATATTTCAAACTTTTTTTGAGGGTAAAATTGATATGATAAATTTTAAAAGGGATCAAACTGTAGTTAATTAACATATAACTTAAAACTTATTCTTCTGTTCTACTATAACTGAGATGCACAAATGAAAAAAATATTTTATATTTGTGTTTTGATACTTTTTTTATATTTGTGTTTTGTGTATGAATGATGTTGGTATTTTTGAATATCAATGATGTTAATTTATGTATTGAATGATATTTTTTATGCTTTATAATTGTTATTTATATAATGTTTGGTAGTATATAGATGCTATCTTCCAAAAAAATAAAATAAAATATAAAATATATTTTTTATTTTTTTTTTTTGCCGTATCTTCCCCGTACCCATATCCTCATTTTTTAAAATTTGCCGTATCCCGTATCCGTATCCGTGCTTCATAGCCCTAAACCTTAAGGACAGCCCATTATTGCACATCAAGCTATCCAACACCTCTTAAATAATGTGTTACATTGGTAAAGCATAAAAAGGTAAAAGTAAAGCCCAGTTGCAATGAGAAATCAGTACAAATTTCCAAAAACAGGAATCTGGATGAATGCAAGTAAAAAAGCTGATCTAGAAATTAAAATCCAATACCCAATGCAGGGTCCTATACCATATTCAAGGAATGAGAGTGACTAATTTTAGAAGATAATGGAAAGAAACCATGAGCCTTAAAATTAGACAAGATGCAGCAACTCCACCATTGCAATTAACAGTGACACAAGGGCACATCACACAAAATATATAGAATGCATGACTAAGTTAAAACAATTCAACCAAGAATATTTAATTGTGAAATGCCTAATCCCACTTCATCAATCCAAATGCAATTTAGAACCCAAAGCACCTAGGCATCCATTGTAGAGGAAATATTTGAAAAGAGTATTCCCCGTAAAATGAAACATCAGGTAACTCATCAGTAATTTTTCTATCTATGCAATAACGCACATACAGGATAAACAGTCAAAGCTGGGGTTGGTCTGCTGATGATTCAGACAAAAATAGGCTTTATATATTAAAAAGATCCTGCAGTGGCAAAAGACACATACCATTTTTTTGGATAAATAAAGATACATACCTTGACTATGCCATCGTAGTCGGTTGAAGCTAGATAGTTCCTAATATAGCTATTCCAGCAAATGCAGCTGAGCCTTGATTTGTTTGACATCTCAATTACTGGATAATGGATATCAACAGCTTCATTAAAGAGTGCCTGAAATTCAAATATCTTTATTCTCTTTGATACACCCGCAGCAGCAAAGTAGTCCTGATCTCGATCGAAACTCAAAGAGCATATTACATTTGCAGAATTATGAAAATCCCCATTCCTTAACATCCCACAAACTTCAAACTTACTATAACGAGCATACTTGCACAAACCACTGAAGAAGGCCCCCAGACGATCTGTAGGTTTGTTTTTCTCTTCATCCTTCTGTGTCCGGTATCCCTTATCTCTTTCTTTCAGTAATTCATTCTTTGCAGGAGCAGCCACATCGTTGTCAGAAAGCTGAAAATTGGATCTCATTGAGAAGTAAGCACTTTCCAGCTGACAAAAACTCTTCATCAACCTCGATTCAGTATTACATCCAGGGGTTAACTTAGATTGCCCCTCGAGACTTGAATCTTTGCTGTAAAGAAACCTGTTTCCCCTTGCATTAAGGGGATCCCTAGATAAGCAAGTAAGAGGTAATGGTTTTTTTGTCTGCCGTCTGTCTACCTCTCCAATATCTGCTTCCAAGCATTTAATTTCTTCTACTAGGTTCTTGGCATCCTTCTGCCTCTGCTCTCTCAGTGAGAGTAGGAAATGTAATAATAGTTCTGATTCAGTATCATCTTGGTTAATAGACGATGACAACTCATGTCCAAATGATTCTTCAATTCCACATACAAGATCAGACTTTAGGACTTCCCTGTTACAGACCAATGGTCATAAGCCCAAAAATTGCAGTATAGTATCCCCTGATTTCAGTGTTACCATGCGACAGACTAATGTCAAATGCTTTTTACATTTATGCTTGGTGAATTATGTTAGTTTTGAATTCAAAATAGTAAATATCCATTCATACTTGGTCATATTGTGGTGTTTGAATATCTAACAATTTTGAGAGCACAACATATTAGGCACTTTAACTTCGAAATATCATTGGGCCAGGATTCAACTGGTATAATTTTAATTATTCCAAGCAAAAAATATTTGTGTGTGGCACTAATGAACGCATTCTATGTATTGACGGCAGTAATAGACCAACCCCATAACACCCCCAACTCAATACTATCACAGGGCAAAAGTAACACAAGTGTATGCCAATTATTTATGATAGTGCCAATGAAATCTGCTATACCAAATTAAAAACTGATAAGTGTATTAGAATGGAGACCACCTTATAGACTCCTCTTCTATAAAAGAAGAGGCAAACAAGCATGCCATTACAAGACAATGTGGGTCCACCTACACTATCAAGCACTTTAGAGAGAGCTTTTCCGGAAGAGAATAAAGTTTTCTTTTTCTAATAATTTGGATCAAAATACTAATCTAAATATGGTATTTATTACCTTGCTGTTGGGCGTGATGAAGGTTCAGGATGCAGAAGCCAAAGACAGAATCCAGCTTCCTTCGGATTCTCTGACAGGAAGTTTGAGGGAAGAATCCTGTGACGCAAATCTGACATGGCAGTAGCACGTGCCCTTTCAGAATCAAAAGAGCCAAGTAACTGCAAGAAACAAGCCACATGAGTCAAAAAAAGTTAAATTTGTCAATTTAAACCCTTCAATGGAACCAAAACTGGGAATTAACTACTACAACAACATAAAACAAAGCAGTCTTTTCTTGGTGAACAAAAATACATAATTAGGATAATCTATTTCTCCTTAACTGAACAAGTAATGCTCGCATAAAAGTGGCATTCCCCTTATAGACAGTGACATTTTTCATTTTTTTTTTTGATAAATAAAAGAATTTTATTAATGAGAAAGCATCAAGGAAACTCCAAACCAAAAGTACAACCTAAAAAAAAATCCAAGTCTCCATAATCTCTACAAAAGTCAAAAAAGAATCCAAATCTGGCTCTATACTCCCCCCCGCCCCCAAAAAAAAAATTTCATCCAATTATACAAGTACAATAACAGTAAACTTTATCAATCTGTGCATTGGCATTTACATCCCTTCAAAGGTTCCTCGATTTCTTTCTTTCCATATCAGCCAAAATAAACAAAAAGGAGCCACCTGCCAAGCGTTTCAACCAAATGTTATCCATGGTAAGAATGCTCCCATGAACACACATCAAACAAAAACTGCTACTTTGAGAGTAACTTACAGATTTTTTTCCCCATTGAAATCCACTTCTTCCCTTCCCACAAGGACTTTATAATAAGATTTCACCCCAAAACAACTTTCCTTTGATGGTAGCCATTTAATGACATCATTCCCTCCCACTCCCTTGACAGAGTGTAACAAGTCCATAAGAGAGAGAAACCTCTCCAATTTCCAATCAAACAAATCCCTTCTTGGTGTGACATTCCACACTATATTTGAGTCAGAAACAATCAAATAATCTACCATTGAAGTTTCATTGTCTGCCACCAATACGAAAATATCATGGAAAATGTCCTTCATTCATCCACCCATAGTTCATTTAAAATTCCAAAAACTAATATTGTCACTCCTCCCAACTTGCCACATGATATTCTTGAAACCCATCCAATGCATCCAAATACCTTTCCACAAACTTATCCCATGTGTTTGAATTCAATTTATCAAACACAAACTCTCTCTCTTCCCCTCCCCCCTCCCCAAAAAAAAAAAAATAAAATAAGATAAAAAACTCAAGTGCAAACTTAGCAGCAACAGCCTTCTGCCAGAGCCTCTCCCTCCCAGTAGCAAATCTTCACAAGCACTTCCCCAACAGGGCATTATTAAACTCCTTCAAATGTCTGACTCCAATACCTACTTCTTTGATTGGACGACATACTGTCTTTCACTCAATTAAATCGTATTTAAAGCCACCTCCTACTCCACCCCACAAGAAATCCCTTCGGATTTTTTCAAGCCTATTTGCAACTGAGGAAGGAACTGTAAATACAAACATAAAATAAGTGGGTAGGCTTGACTAAGTACTTTAAATTAGAGTCACTCTCGCTCCCTTTGAAAGATACTCCACCATCCTGATAGCCTCTTCTGGATTCTAGCAATCACCCCTTCCCAAATATTCTTTGCCTTATAAGAAGCCCCTCAAGGTAGGACCAAATAAGATAATGGGAATGAGCTGATCTCATAGGCCAGTGTTGCTCATACCTCCATATCATCCATCTCCCTCACTTTAATGTTCTGATTTCTCCAAGTTAATTTGCAGCTCTGACACAGCCTCAAAACACATTAACACATCACAAATGCTTAGGCTGCACTGTGTCTGCTCCACAGAAGGCAATGGAATCATCAACGAAGAGAAGAAGAGAGACTTTAAAAAACTTCTGCAAATTGTACACGAAGCCCTCCAAAAAGCCCCCTTCAATCACCTTCCCCACCTTTACTTATTTTCAGTTCATGATATGATAGTTTCAAAAAATAGTTACAAGGGAAAAGCAGGATACTCGTTATTGCATAGATGGGAATGTATTCATATTTTCCTAATCCTAAAATAAAATTACTACTAAAAAATCCAACTCAAAACCAGTTGGCAAGGAGTGGGGAAGCCTATTATCATCTTATATTAGTTTGGGAGGCACTATTTTATCAATGTGAGATAAATCACAAATATTACCATGGCTTGATACTTCATACAAGATTCATACGAGGCCACAATGAAAATTTTAGAGATGAAAAAACTCAGAAACAGCATGATGGAACTATTCACGTACCTCAAAGAGAAAAACACCCAGAACATAGATATTTGATGAAAATGTGCATCCACTCCCCGTAAGCCCCTCGGGGCTAGTATACCACTTCTCTTCCAACAGATCACTTGAATAAGAAGGCAACAGTTGGCCCGTGTTAGACACAAGACGGCTACTGGAGTAGCTTTCAGTCTTGTGTTCTCTTTTCAGGTTATGCTCTTTACTCAATTCAGTCCAGGAATCCTGCGGTCCAGCAATCTTGACATCAATGTTGTTAGTGGCTGCAGTTTTAAACCCAGACCTTGATAAAAACTGAGGCCACTGCCTGGTAAAGCTCAGGTTCTCCCCAAACTTTTGCTTCTTTAACAGTTGACTAATAGCAGGATGCATGGCCTGTTCCAATGGCCTTTTCTCGTTTCGATCATTTTCTGAAAGAAGATAATCCTGTTCTGTAGGAGTCTCTGCAAATTTTTTCCAGTCAGATGAGCCTAGGTATATAACCCGATTTGATGGCAACAGCTTGAAGGAAGAAGGCCTTAAGTCTTGCAAGGGAACTCCTTGAGAGTGAGATAAATCCACAATATCTACAATCTGCCTAAATATGTACAACCTCTCAACTTTACTTGCCTTATATTGCCCAGATTTCAACCATTCTCTCAAAATGACTCCATCACAATAAGCATTGAGACAAGAACCCAACCAACTGCCAGCAGCATCATAAGAATGAGGCAAAACAGTTTTACTACTTGAATTCAGTGGTGCACTAGAAGTTACCATCACAGTATTGGCAGCCTTCAAATTAGGCTGGGCCCTAAACTCCAGACCAAATCCTTCACGAGCCGGGCCTTTACATAAAACCCCCTTACCCTTCAGTGTATTCTTGACAATGTACTCAGAAAAACCAGATTTAGAAAGAATTTTTGTCCTGATACCTCCAGGAGATGTTGACAGATTGCTTGCTATAACTTTGTTTTCATTATTCAGTGTGCGTTCCATGTCATCACCGTGATTGTCATCTGGTGGTTTTTGAGTCAAGAGTTCTGGAAAAACAACATCCTCCCAGGCATTTGATGTTCCCTGACCAGAGTCCGTGTGGAGCGCATCTTCATCTGAACTCCCACTTCCTAGACCGCCTGCTATCTGATACAAATTTTGCCACTGGTTCTGCCTAATCTGCATTCTATCCCTATTATTGGAGGTACCCACTATAGCTAAGTTTTCGCCATTGTCATTTCTCAGTTTTAACTCTTCAACCATGTCCCCAGCACCATCTGTACAACGAGGACTAGCAAATGGATGTTTCAACATGCAAGCTCTATCTGGGTTCTTTCCCTCTAAAATAGTTGCAAATGCAGGGGATGAACCCCGATGATACTGGCCCTCACTAGGTATAACCATGTCATGTGATTCCAGCATAACCGCACTGTCTGCTTTTAGCAAATACTCTCCGCCCTTTCCTTGAAGGTACGTGCCTTCAACTGCAGCTACTTCTTCACCCAATCCCTCATCCATTCTGTCTCAGCAAACTTCATTCAACCACAAGCTTGATTGAACTGCAAAAGAAATTGCTAGGTAAAAACCGCGAGAACAAGAGAACTCAATATGGATTACGATAAACTTTCAGAAATCATATAATTCAGGAGGAGGATAAAGTCATGCCAAATTATATAATTGAAAGGGAATAAATTTATGTACGGTTTGGTGGGAGAACAACTCTTTGAAAATGTGATAGTGCACTCGATCTAGCTCAAAGTTTCTTTTTTTTAGAAAAAAAAGAAATACTAGGACCAAAATACAAACAGGCAATGTATGGTATGTACTTCACTTGAACCATCAATGACAAGAAATCAAGAAAGAATGAAAGTGTGTATATATATGCATAATGCATTGACACATATGTAGGGGGCAAATCGCAATTGTCATACACTGGTGTGGTGTGCTTGTAGGCTAATAAAAAAAGATATAAATTCGTAAAGCTCACAGTTGAATTATCCATTAAAGTGAACAAACTTCACCGTACAAACACCTCTCTCCTACAGTTAGTTTTCCAAGAAAACTAAAAGAAAAGAAACTTTTCTACTCAACCTCCTCCCCTCAACCATGCCAAAACAATTGCGTTACTCTCAGTAAAATAAAGCTTTCATTTTTCTCACCAATCAAACAAGGAGTCCTCAAGTTCGATTCTCTTCCGACCATTTTATCGGAAAACAAACGAAGCATCACAAACAAAACACAATAAACTAAAACCCACCAAAAAAAAAATAATAATAATAATAAAGTACAATGGAAGGGCTTTCAATAATTGAATTGAATCATTCATCGTACCTCATTTTGCGACCGTAAACTAGTAAATCGAGCACGAGGGAGTTGTAATTGATTACGGTAAATCCGTAGAGCGGAAAGGGAATAGAGGAATTGTGAACCACGAAAACGAAACCCTAGACCTCACCCGCTCCCAAATGAATGAATGAATGGAAGATATTTGTCTGCTACTTACATTAAACGGCCAAAATAATAATCTCCCTCTATTCTCTGCCACTCTTTTGCTCCCACACCTTCGATAAAACTAATAATTCATCCAAGGATTGGTTTTCTCACTTATTAATAATACATATGTATTAGATTCTCTTCATGTATCTGACACTTGCGAATGTGGAGAAATAGCAACCAGTAAATGACCAGGATATTGTTTTTTATTAGTCGTGGCAATGGCAACTTTACTAAAAGGACCATCCTGGTGAATTTGTGGGGATGCTTCGCTTTTAGGGCTTGGTTTGGAAGCATTGGATAGATTTTATTTTATTTTTTAGTTTTTTATATCAAAAAAAAATTGTTTCGTAGTTTTCAAAATGTTATTTAATTTTTTTAAAAGTTCTAAAAAATTATTTTTTAATAAACAAATTTACATGTAATTGAGTTTTTTTAAGTTAAGTTTAGGTTCTGTTTAGAAAGAAAAAAGTTAACTTTTTTTTTTGTAACTGGTTAGTAACTAGAAAAAAGTTAGTTTTTTAGTAACTAACTTTTTCAATTTTTGTTAATTTAATATTTTTCTTTGAAAGTTTAAAAGAAAATTAAAATGTAAAAGAATAAATTTGATAATTTTAAAAAAATAAAAAAACTAGTAACTGGTAACTCAGGTTCCCATACAGAGCCTTACTTTTTTTTTAAGTTTAGCTCGTTTTTTTATTTAGTTTTAATAAGAAAAAAATACTGACTTTTTGTGAAAAAACTTAGAAACTATTTAGTTAGTCAAAAACCAATTAAAACTTATAAACTTTTCATATTTTTTTAATTAAATTTTACCACATATTATTTTTAAATTAAATTTCCGTACTTTTATTATATTTTTAATCACTTCTTAACTTACAAAACACCCCTTTCAGGTCCTGTTTGGTAACATTTCAGTTTTCTGTTTTTCTGTTTATGTTTTCAAAATTTTGTAAACAGGTAACAAAAACATATTTGTTAAATCTGTTTCCGTTTTTTATTTCCAAAAAAATGAAAACTTAAACAAAAAACTGAAAACGAAAAAAAAAGTGTTTTCACTTTATTTTCTTTTTCTGTTACAAACATTTATATATTTTTTATTACTTTATTTATTTTTGTTTTATCATATTAAAATAAATAACTTTATTCAAATATTTTATTAAATTAAAATTATTTTAATAAAAATATAATTTAATTAAATAAATTATTTAAATAAATATGTAATA
>QLOD02000016.1:1566937-1581486 GCA_003260245.2 Sideroxylon spinosum | reverse complement strand
TAATTTAATATTTAATTTAATGGATAACAAATTTTGAGACACTATAAGGGTAAAAGAGTCATTTGATTACTTTTTCCATCATTTACCCCCTCTTATTTATAAAACATCAAAATCAAGTCAAAAGTTATTTCTTTCCATAAACATCACATCGATATTAATATATTTTTTTATCTTATACTCCTTCTAAAACTTATCTCCTTAAAATTTTAGTATCATCTAATCGGCCTTAAAATTTTAGGAAGCCTAAAAAGGATAAGAAGTAATTATTGACTAGCCAGTTGTTGCAGCAGGCTTTAAAGGCGGAAATATAACATGTAATAATTCGACAAAAGAAGTTTGAGGAGATGACGAGAAATGACGAAATATCGGGTCGATAATCGGATTTCTCTTTGGTATTCTGGTAATAAACTCGAACCTAAGGGTTCTATGGTTAGAAGAACCTCCAAAGATTCTATCTCTTCCTCAGAATTGCAGCTACAAACGTGTGTGTGCAGGTAGGTCGCTGTTCAATGCTCTGTAGAAGACAAAGCTACTTTTAATTCTCTCTGTTTTCCAATCACTTCATTTTCATAAACTAATCCATTTTATATTCAAATATATACTACTTTCCTTTGTGAAAAATTCTCTCTCCACGTCTCAATTTCAGAGACTCGTGTTTTTTCTGTGCGTTCGAGAACAAGCTGCAGAGCTCGGATTCTTAGGTATGTCGTCTTTTTATTCATGTTCTCTCCATATGGATGTATATACAAGCTCATAGAGTAATCAGTTTTGTTGAATGAAGTTTTTACTGCTCGGATACCGTTGTTCTTCGATTTCTGGTTCTTATGTGTACGTTTTGAGATTACGATCTTTTCGCTTAAGTTTCTGGTTGAATGGCTTCGGTTTTTTATTAAGCTGAATTTGATGGATCGTTTGGATTAGTAAAGCTTGCATTAGCAGTTCTTTGAAGTTCAGATTCATTCAGTTGGAGTCCAATTTTGATTTACTGATTGAATCTGTCATTTTCATTCAGTTTTGATTCGGTTTGAGTTGAATAGATCAAGCTCTCGAAGATAAAATTGAATCATTGTGTGAAATTTATGTTTTATTGATGGATTGATTCTTGTTCCTTCGCTTTTATCAAATAGAGAATAAAGTTGATGTACTCGATCAGAGGTAATTTGATTAAAATTTTAAAACCATGACAAATTTTAATTCCTCTTTAAGTAACTTTTACAAAGTTTGACCGATTGGATTAGCTATATGATATTTCAAGTGTTTTGTTTTTCTTTTTTTCCCTCCATTTTTTATTTTTGACATGTCCTTCCTATTTAGCACGAAAAAGAGGAATGTTTTGAATGTACAATTATTTCAGGGGAATGTTCTCTCCGAATTTTGTTAGGTTAAAAATTTTCTTAACAAAAAAAGAAAAAAATTGTTGAGCTTAAAAATCATATATGTTTAAATGTTTATCTAAAAAAGTTGAATTTACCAGAAGTTGAAAATAGTCTGTCCTTTTTTTTTTGGGGGGGGGGGGACTTTAAAATGATAAGCCTTTTGTGTTAAATTTTGCATAAATTACAGATGATTTTTTCCTTTGTAACTTATAGCTGTCTGTTTGGAGTTCAAACTTGCCACCATTAAATAATTAAGTGTGCCCTCATAGAGTACAAATCATTTTTTTTTGAGCTTCCAGCTGTCCTTTTCAATTTTTCATTTGAATTTTGAAACTTGACACCTGGCCTCCTTCTTACAAGGGAGATTCCCGAATTGTTTAATTAAGCATTCTATGGTGATTTTTGACCATATTTTCATATATTTAGATTGGATCATGCATCTGAATCAAAAATTTGCTGTTCTAGTGGCACATGAGGCTCTTTTTTTGGGAGCATTTTCTTTGGATTTTTATGTTGTCAGTTTAGTGAGAGAAATGTTCTTTTGTGATGCATGCAGATTTTATGAAAAGCCTTCAAGTGTTGTAAGAAAATATCATTTGGCATTTCAGTTTCCTATAAATCCCATGTATAACATTCTTTGCCTAGTTTCTACCTGATGGATGCATCTATATTTGCATGAGAACTGTACTTGCGGAAACTCAGTTTGCATGTCATTCCATCAATAAGGGATGCACTGAATATATCAATTGGTTGGAAGTAGTCAGGACTAGAGAGTCTCAACTTAAACACTGACTGTATTTCTCCTCAGGTTGTAAGCTGGAATTTAGTCAATGCAAGTTTCAAGTTCCAGTGGCATGCTATTTTTTGTTCATCTTATACTCAAGCTCAATTGCCTTTTTTCCTTTGGGTTTTCATCTTATATGGTGTGCAGGGGGTATATTTTACAAGCAGATTTGCATTTCCACTAGTATACTTATTCCTGAATTACTCTTAGGGTTGGAGTCCATGGTGTCGGAGATAGAGACCGGTCTTGATGCAGAATTAAGGTGAATTTGCCTTTCAAGGTTAGGATGACAAAGCATCGCTGGAGGGAATCAATCAAGTCCTTTTTTGGAAGTCACATAGATCCTGAAAAAGATGAAGAGTTGAAAGGGGCTAAAACAGGTACAATCCTCATCCCAGGACATAGAAAAGGAACCAAAAACGTCAAAAATTATATGAAGTTTCTGATTTAGCACCCTCGAAATACAAAAAATACACATCTTGCATTTTATGAATCTACCATTAACCTACCAAATTCCTTTTAATTATGAAATTCCCATAAGTTGATGAAGTATGGCGTTTTATAAGATTCTTAGCTTCATTATTCTGCTAACATCTATTTAGCTTGAGTAAATCACTTATGTACTTTTTTGGGTGCTCAAAAAGCACAAAAGAAAAACTAATAGTCAAAACAGAAAATGAACCAATAGGTGAGTATTATGCAGCAGTTTGTGCTTCTCCTAGTTCTAGAATTCTTTGTTTGGAACGGTATTGGTAATGGCATCTTCACGTCCTACCAAATTTTTAAAACAAGAAACCTTTATGTAAAGTTCATTACAACATTCTCTGCATTGCAGAAATAGAGGACAAAGTTCAGAAGATCCTGAAGCTTATCAGAGAAGAAGATGAGGATGAAAAAGAGGGGAATACAGTTGGAAACTTTAAGAGAGAGCCACTTGTTGAATTAATTGAGGATTTCCAGAAACATTACCAACTGCTCTATGCTCACTATGATCATCTGACAGGAGAGCTACGGAGAAAAGTGCATGGAAAACAAGAAAAGGAGACTGCTTCTTCCTCTAGCTCGGACTCCGATTCAGATTATTCATCAAAGGAGACGGGCAGGAAAAATGGAAAAGTTGAAAATGAGTTTCAGAAGATAACAGATAGCATTAAGCAAGAACTTGAAACTGCAAATGCAGAAGTAGCTGACTTGACCAGGAAATTGACAGCTTCTGCAGAAGAAAAGGAAGCTTTACATTTGGAATATCAGACAGCTGTGAACAAAATACAAGAAGCAGAGGAGATGATCAGTAATTTAAAGTTTGAAACTGAAACATCAAATGGTGAGAAATCAAAGCTTTTGCACGAGATCGGTGACCTGAATCTAAGACTGGACAGCACTGGTACCTTTGTAGCTGAGCTGAATCAGAAATTGGAAGAAATAACGAGAGAGAGAGCTGATCTAATGATGGAAAAGGAGACAGCAAAGAAAAGAATAGAAGAGGTAGAGAGAACAAATGAAGAATTGAAAGGCATGACTAATCGGTTAAATGATGAGAAAAAAACACTGTTGCTAGAAGTTGAAGCCGTTAAAGGATTGCACTCTACGATGAAGGAGCAATTGGAATCTTCAGAACAGGAAGGATCGAATCTAATCCAGATCCAAAAAGCAATGGAAGACCAAAATAACTCTCTATCCTCAAAGATTTTAGAGCTCTCAAATGAGGTTAATGAGGCAAAAGACAAAATAAAAGAACTTGTGATTGAATCTAGCCAGCTCAGGGAGGAATTGGGTGAGAGAGAAAGGGAACTTGCGACTCACATGGAGATGCATGAAGCCTATAAGAGTGAAACATCGACTCAAAAGAGGGAATTTGAACTTGGGTTGGATTCTTTGCATGCCCAGCATAAAGAAGCAGAAAAACAGAAAAATGATGAACTTTCAACTCTGCTGAAGAAACTTGAGGACAAGGAAAAAGATTCTTTGTCTCAAATTGAGGATTTGACAACACAGATCCACAGCCTGCGACTGGAGGTGGAAACCTTACAGACTCAGAGAAACAGATTGGAAGAACAAATGGCACGTGAAAGTAATGAAGCGTCTGCTCGAGTCAAGGACCTAATCAATAAGGTTAATGAAAAGCAACAGGAGCTAGAGTCTGTAACCAGCCAGAAAGTTGAATTTGAATCTCAGCTAGGGAAAACATTTCAAGAGATTGCACAATACAATGCTCAGATGGAAATTCTGAAAGAGGAATTAGCAAACAGGACAGCAGATCAACATAAGATGCTTGAGGAGAAGGAGGATTTTATGGTACGGTTAAAAGACTTGAAACAGGAATTGGACTCCCTATATAACCAGAAAAGTGATTTAGAAGAGCAGCTAAGAGGGAAAAACCATGAGATTGATCAGATGCTTGCAGAAAAGGAGAAGCAGCAAGATAGAATTTTTGAATTGGAAAGAACATTAACGGAGCAAGGGAATGAGCTCTCTGTTCTTCAGAAGATATCTGAAGACGGAAAGAATGAAGCATATGCTCAAATTACAACTTTAACCGAACAAGTCCGTAATCTGCAGATGGAGATAGATTCTTTTCATGCTCAGAAAGCGGAATCGGAGTTACATCTCGAGAAGAAGGCTAGAGAAATATCAGAATACCTTACTCAGATTGAAACTCTGAAGGAGGCATTATCAAGCAAAACCATGGATGAACAGAAAAGGCTGGAAGAGATGGAAAGTCTAAAAGTGCAGGTGAAGGATCTGGAAATGGAGGTCCACTCTCTATGTGACCAGAAAAGTAAACTAGAAGAGCAGACTGAAAATAAGAACCAAGAGACTGATCACTTGAAACAAGAAAATGAGGGTCTACAGGATAGAATTTCCGAGTTGGAGAGGACATTAACAGACAGAGGGGAAGAGTTATTTAATCTACAGAAGAAACTTGAGGACGCTGAGAAAGAAGCTTCCACTCATATTGCAGCCTTAACAATGCAGGTCAACAATCTGCAACTGGAGCTGGATTCCATCAAGTCCGAGAAGAGCCAATTGGAGTTGCAGATTGAGAGAGACAAACAAGAATCTTTAGAAAGCCTGACTCAATTGGAGAATGAGAATGTTGAATTAGAGAATAAGGTCATGGATCAGCAAAGAATGCTAAAAGAGCGCGAGGATGCGTTCAACAAATTGAGGGAGGAGCAGAAACAATTTGAAGTTTTGTTCCAAGAGTGCAAGGCAAACCTTGAAGTTGCTGAAAGGAAGATTGAAGAAATGGCAGAAGAGTTGCAGATGGGTATTGAATCTAAAGATAGGAAAGTTGAAGAATTGGAGGAAATAATTGAGGACCTGAAAAGAGATCTGGAAATGAAAGGAGATGAATTGAGCACATTGACAGATAATGTCCATAATACTGAAGTTATGCTCAGACTATCAAACCAAAAACTTCGAGTAACCGAACAACTACTGACCGAGAAGGAAGAGAGCCACAGGAGGAAGGAAGAGAAGTTCTGGGAAGAACAAAGATTGCTTGAAGAAAGGATTGCTACATTGTCTGGAGTAGTTGCCACTTACAAGGAAGCTCAAGTCAAGATAGTCGCAGACATTTCAGAGAAAGTCAAGGACACTATGGCTGGACTTGACACTCTCTCCATTAAATTTGAAGAAGACCACGGTCACTTCCAGACCAGAGTTTATGAAATTATGAACGAGCTCGAGGTGATGAAGGACTGGGTTAAGAAGGCGAGTAATGAGAAATTAGAAATGAAAGAAAAGGCCAGCAAGCTGTTTGAGCAATTGCAGGGTAACAAAGAACAAGAATCGATCTTGAGAGAGAGGGTTGGAGAATTAGAGGTGAAGATGGGGAAGGTCGAAAAAGAGAAGAAGAGTTTGATGAAAGCTCTTGAACAGCTCGAAGAGAAGACTGGGGAGTTACAGAAGATGATGAATGAGAAGGATGAGGGAATTCTGGAAGTGGGAGAGGAGAAGAGGGAGGCCATAAGACAGCTGTGTATATGGATCGATTATCACCGCAGTCGATGTGATTATCTCAAGGAAATGCTCTTGAAGGCGTCGTCTGGTAGAAGACCGATTGCCACATGAATGTTCTAAATATTTTTGCTTGCATTATTATTACTCTTATTATTGTGCATTCTGGATTTTTTGCATGTGAGTATTATTGTTTGTGATTGGGGGTTTGTTTTGTCCAATAAGGCAAGCAGGCAGGTCATTTGTGTTTTTTTGGCACTGGTAAATTGTTGCTTGCCATCTATCATTTTATGTTGTATACAAAATTTCTTTAGTTCCCAAAATTGGATGTCTTCTGTTCCTTACGGGCTCCTAAAATATTGTTCGTCCGGGCCAAATTTCAGAAGTGCAGCACGTGATCAAAGTAACTGCCATGGCCCAGGCTTTAAACCTCAAAAGTCCATGTGCAGTCACAGATGTGGGCCCCAATTATAATCCAATGGGCCAAAACAGCTGAAAATTCAGAAATATGCACTTATAAGTCCAATTACAGGCCCAATACCAAGCCCGTTAATTCAAATTTTGAAATAGGCCGAACAAGGATCTATAAGACCAGAACTTAAAAAATCGCAGTGGCCCATTGTAGGCCCAGTTCATTTTGAAATAAGCCCAATAAGCATGCAGCGGCCCAATTCTAGGCCGCTATTGATTCAGTGGCCCATTTCTAGGCCCAACTCAGGACCCACAAAGAGGCCATGAATCCAAGTTTTTCTAAAATCGAAGGAGGCCGAAATCACCATAATGGATACAGTGGCCCATTCGAGGCCCAAGTCAGGACCCATATAGAGGCAATAAGGCCAATTTTTTTTTCTTTTTTCAACAGCAAACATGTAGGCCCAGATGGCCCAGAATTCAGCCAACAAACCCATTTATTTAGACTCGCTCAGATACACCCGGCTTGCCCTGGGCTTGGATAAATACAGATAGTTTTTTCTTAAGAGTTAACTGGGCCAGATCCCAACCCGGCTAAGAAACCCAGGCCCATCAAAGGCCCACTAACCTAGCTCCAGCGGGTCAATGTTCATGCTAGGGCCAGATTGTCGTGGAAAACAAGCATTGCCCAAGTCAAACAAGAGAGGTTATTTGGTGCACTAGGGCGCATCACCTAGAGACTTGAGATTGCGCTACAAGAGCACACATCATCAGGTTCCGCAGCATGTGCGCTGAGATTGCGCTGCAAGAGCACACATCATCAGGTTCCGCAGCATGTGCGCTCGTAGAACACCTAAAATAGAAGGCAAAGAACATTCCAGTTTCAACATTAACATCAAGGAATTTCATTTTCATACAAAATCAATTTAGTTCAAAAGCCAAAAATAACATTAAATATGCACCATCTGACAATAACAATAAAGAGGAATAAATCAAGGCTGCAAAACAGAAGATATTACCAAGCTACCTTTTTTTTTGTCTCTATTTAATAATATAATCAGTCGCATATAAATAATCCTCCATTTACTCAAGGTTACAAAGATAACGCTGGACAAAGAATTAAGCTAAAATTTCTAGAAAAGCTACTAGAGGGCAAGGAGTGCGCGCACAGAGGGCACATCTAGTACATCCTCACAACTTATTGGCCATGCAGATACATAAAACAGAAGCCTAAAACAAAGGGAGATAAAGATAAGGTGTACGAAAATATCAACATGAGAAGGAAATTGGTTTCTAAAGTTCTCCAGAATCCGAAAGAAATTACAAAAAAAAAAAATCTCCATAATTTTTCTTCTCCACTCCTTGGGGAAAGTTTCGTTGCACGGAAGTCCAACAAATACCTGAACCTCCCTGTGGTTTCAGTCAGATATCCTCATCTCCACTCCAAGAATGTCCTTCACCGCCTCATATGTCACAAATGCAATCGCAATGGAAGGCACCACCTAAAGAGTAGCAATTGCATTAAAATGTCAATCAAATAATTTCCATTGTAAATGAAAGAAAGAAAAAAGATCACCGAGATATGCTAACCTTCACCGAGTTGGGGACTAAACCCTTGTACAAAGCACCAAAACCCTCGTGCCGAACTGTTTTCCTGAATGCGTCAATCATACCAGAATACTCAAGTTGTGCCTTGCTCTTCCCATCCCCAGTGACCACAGAAGCAGCATCTTTCCAGCCCACCATCTGCATCCTTCGACGGACGACATCGAGAGGATAAGCAACTGTCTGGCCGACAGTTCCAGCAGCAGCCCCACATGCAAGCTTTGTCATAACACTCAACTCAGAGTCTTGAGCTAGTCCAAACGGTCGAGATTTGATCAACCAATCTTTTAAAGATTCATATACAGCAAAGTTCAGACCCACATATGGTATCTGCAGACACAAATAATAGATGTCATAGGCCTCCACACACACATAAGAAAACAGCTTGTCACAAATACAAAAGAAACATGAAAAGGCAACAGCCTTGGTCAATACTTATGCGAAAGCAATTTAATGAGCAATTAGAGTGCATTCATGTAGTGCAACATTCTGTTTTGTATATAACACAACCCATCAGCACACAGAAACTACACATACAATTAAGTCAAATGTGTGTGTATTTTTTATTTAATTTTTTTTTTGGGGGAGGGGGAGCAAACTAACCATTCAACCACTGCAGAGGAGAGAGAAATTTCCTAAGACCTCCTAGCTTGTATCTGTGAGCTTACGTGCGTGTTTTTACCTTTCTTTTATTTGTTTAACAGTTGATAATTCCAAGGAAATAAACATGAAAATATCTAAACAGTTGATTTTAAAAAAAAAAAAAAGTCCACTTTTCTTTCTTAATTCTCATTTAATTTTCATGTCATCAACCCTATATATTGCTAAGGCTCTCCCAATTTACATAACTAAATGCATGCGTGAGCGAACATGGTTATTGGGCCAGGAAAGTTGCAGTAAAATGTTTCTGACTAGCGGGAAGATATAAGAGTTTCAATATGGATCAGATGAAAGAGTGATATCGCAAACATTGCAGATGTTTAAAAATAGTCAACTGATACACAGGAACAATAAAATACCATCTGTCAAATTGCATGAGTCACATCAAGCATGTGACAACAAGATAATCAGTAATCCTCCAACCCTTCCCATAATTATATACAATATAGGTGTGAAAATCAACACTCAAAACCTTGAGAAGAGTTACCATTCTTTTAAAGCAAAAATTACATTAAAACAGCTGTTTCCAATCTTCCAAACCAAGTTTTTGAAGGGTGAAACTGGGGGGGGGGGGGGACACACAAAGCCACCTATCTGAGCATTCATTTGTCACATCAATAGATCAAAGTTTACCTCCATGACCAAAAGGAGATTTAACTCATCAAATAAACAATTCCATCTTAAGCCAGCAGTCTACATCCGTTATCTTGTAGACCTCGACAAAAATAAGCAATCAATGGACCAATACAGGGGTTACTTACAACTCCAATTACAGAAGGAAGCCATCCTTTGTATAAAGCACGAGGGCCTTCTTCACGAAAAACTGTTGAGAGAGCATGGAAAATTCCTCTATATTGGCGAGGAGATGCTTCAGTCTGCAAAAGTTGAGTGCAGGGTAACAAGTGAAACCATCAATATGACAGCCTTCACTCTGCATGGGGAGTACCAGAACAAAATTTGGAAATACAGAAGGGCATAAAACAATACCTGAACAGTAAGCCTTCCTCGTACCAAGTCCATTGGATAAGTTGCTGACATGGCAATAATTCCAGCACATGCTCCAGCCCCAAGGCGTAAAACTGGAGTGAGTTGAGCATCCTCTGCAAGATAATAATGGAGAAATTATCAGCATGCCTACGTTGCTGAAATTCAAACCTAACAAGCCTGCATTCCTTGTACATTATCTCTGAAGTTTCAACCATTACATCTCATTCTAAAGGAAAATAATCTCACTTTTCACATAGAATAATTGTCCCATCTAACTTTACATGTCACTTGAAACAAGCGCCTTTTTTTAGTACAACTGTCACGACATTTGTTCATAAATTTTTTAAACTTGATTAAAGAGCTAACAACTTAGGGAAATTGAATCAACCCATAGTGTTTCAAGTAGCATTTGACAGAAGTATATATAAATATATTTTTGGTATCATTTAATTGGACCTATCATTTTCCTCACCGTCAGTTAATTTTGACCTTTCCAAAGTGCCCTCAAATTTAGTTAGTGAATCTCTTTACAAGTTCTGGTGGCAGCTGCATTTGCCACAATTGCTCCATTCAAGAAACTTGACGTTTTAGTCTTCAAGTGCTATTCAAAGCAGATGAGCTCTGTGTTAGCTATTAGATATTTCTAACATGGGATAAATACAATTTGGACAAAGTCGATTCCATATATCATTTAGAATGCCATTCTGAACTATAGTACATGTTCAGATTTCGGAAATAAAAACAAAATGTAATTTCCAATAAGCAAATAAAGGCTGCGGACTTTTTGAAACATCCCTCCTGCACACTCACAAACGCATGGGGGGCGGGAAGAAGAAAGAAACAAGCAATAATTTCCGACATTAATACAATAAGAATAACCACCAGCTAGTCCAACATACAAGACAAACATTTATGTGTGTGTGCATATATATATATATATATATAATGGCCAATAGAGACCATAATCGATCACACTTTCTACTTTGACCAGAAATTGACCAACACACCAGTGGATCCACGCTCGCTACATGTAAGAATGAGGAAACATAAATGAAAATCAGACAGCGTTGTACCTTTCCCAGTTTGTTGCCGATAAAGCCACAGAATTCCCCTGTTTGATATGAAACAGTAAGTGGGAAAAAAATGCAGATATTAGATGCAAAAAACTCCAAAAGATAATTTTCCAACTAAAGGTCAAAAGTTAATAAATAGAATTACTACACAAATATGAAGCAAGGCATGCCACTGCTAATCTTAATTGAAACTGAATAATAAAATATATCTCACAAACCCCATCACTTATAATAGGGAATCCAGTTCTCAGCAGAAAGAAAATCGAAAGGGAATCCTAGTTCAAAAAACCTCCTAATTATTTAAGAACTAGAGTCATCCTCTGACAAACTATTCTTATGCATCAGACTAACTAATGCAACATTGCTGAAAAATCTCAAGCACTAAATAGTAGTAGGAAGTCAAATAAATAAAACATTTAGTAGAAGAAACAGAAGCACCGTAGCATACTTAGATGCTTCCTCATAGCTAAAGAACTTGACTGCTGAGTTTGGGACAATGCGAGCACAATTAGTGCCATTGCCTTTAAATAACCCCCGGAAACCCTCAGTTCTCCAAATATATTTCAAGCCCTGAATTGTTCCATTGTACTTTATACTATGAGGATTTTGAACCTGCATTTTTTCAAGACCAAACAAATCTGTAACATTTTTTCCATCTGACTGCGAAAATAACAAATACAAAAACAAATAGCAAAGAATAGAACTATCCAACCTAGAATATTTCATATTAAATTGTTTTCTCAGAAAACACAATGAAAATTCTGTGTTAGCATGTTCAACAATTGATGAAGGTTAATGAGTTAAGTTTGAATAAAACGGTGATCACTATAAATTTGCTCCATTTGTTACCTAGTTTGATGATTAAATCCTTAAGCAAGTGCCAAACATTAAGTGATAAAAGTGATTCTCGAAGTTCTGATGACTGATTCTCTTGACCAACTAAACCCTCAAACTTAGAACTTGCCTTTTGATTTACATGTCTACTGGCAACTCATACACGCTTCCCTTGATTATCAAGTCTAGGAAAACATGCACTGACAGTCCCTCTGGGGGGAACTGTTAGAAAAAACAATTTACAAAACAAAGCATATAAAAAAAAAAAATGGGAACAATGCATATGGATGATGCTGCAAATGCAAACGTTATGCACAAATTCTACCCATGCCCAATAAAAACAGCTGGATACAGAAGTTTTACCTGGAGCAAAATCTTTAACCGTTCTAATGGAGCAACAGCAGTGCGTGACCTGCAATGTGAAAGAGTGTGGGATAGCTTTAGTGCAAAGAAATAGTAAAAAAGAAATTTTTATCAACTCAAAAACAAAATAACAGGCTGTGTCTTTCTGACAGCATCAAATGGTCACTTAGGCAAGGAAAAAAAGTTTACTTTGATACTCTAGAGAGTTTGCAGTTAAAAGTTATTTTTTTCCTCCCTTTAAGACCCCCGCACAGGGGGGAGTTTCTGACTCCAAATAAAACATCTCAATGGGACACAACCAAGTCATCGCAAACTATAAGTCGCCCTTCATGACAAGAAGAAAAAAGGTTTCTAACAACATAGGAAACTTCTCAGTGGGAGACAGCCACAAAATTTGATTCATGTATTTTTTCTCCTATTAGGTCCCCCAAAAGGCACAACTTCTAAGAGTGCTTCAGAAATATAACTCTAGACAAGGTAATGATGCCCAATTCATTGAAGATTATGTTCGACCACCAGGCCCATCATAGATCTTAAGAGAAAAGGAAAAAGTAAATTTCCCAAGAATTGGCCAATATAGAACTTGAGATAATAACATTCCACATACTCCACATATTAAGCTGCGCCAATTCATGAAGACGTAAAATTAGTATAATTAGAAGATCAACTAAATATAAAGCAAGTTTTTCACTTTGACGCCAATGGATTTCTCTAGGGCATATTATTGAAATTAGACAAGTGATTGGGGTTTGAAAATCCCACCCCCATGAACATATGCCAGTATGACATAAAAAACTCTTTAATTTGCAGTTATTGTATTTAATGAAGAATGAAAACCTAAGGCTGAAATTCGCATGACAAAATATTTAATATATAGAACCGGTTTGTGAATTTCCAAACCAATGCTGCATACTAAAACATTGTGATGGATTTCATCTTCATTATACTTTTAATTGATAAAGTACTTAATTTCATGCCCATATAGAACAAGCTCAAACCTCTAGTGAAATATAGATTAAATAAACATGTGGTGTGGGTATAAAGCTGGTGGATTAAAATCACATGAATGTTAAGGTAAAGTAGGTAGCACCTCCAATATGTTCACTTCATAAAGCTTCCCGATTATGATAGCCAAGACGAATATGGATGTAAACAAATGAAAACAAAATACTGATATCATAAAACAAAAATAAAATAACAATTCAATAAACAGGTTCCTCTGACTCAATTTGAGCACCTAGTTCATGTAACAAGTGAATGAGTGAAATTTACACTTGAAAATACCTAATTATCAATACAAAGTATAAATCATGTACGCGCACAATTTTTATGTCAATCGGTACATTATGTAGAGCAACAATAACATGATCGATGTTTCCAATGAAGTCTCAAATCAACAACAGGCCAACAATATCGGCAAATATAGATCATTCAAATGTAAATTCCGAAGTGATATAAACGAACGCTTCAACAAACAGGACTAGTAACGATCCAAATACGGTCCGCTGCAACACAGTGAAATCGAAAAACGAAATCCTAGAAAAAAAGGAGAGTATGAACTCACACTCCCCCGGCGACTCCGCCGGCCGTAAGAGACTTGCAGATGCTTAAGAAAGCGCCACTCGGAGCCTTTACGTCTTCTCTAGCTATCTTAGCTTCCTCAGCCAGATTGACAATCGTCGACACAGCCGTCTCGCTCGTCTTCCTAACCACATCCTCCGACGCCATTCAAACCCTAATACGCCGGAACCCTAGCACAAAATCACCGTCGTCACGTTCACGGTGATCTCCGGCGAATCAAAGGTTCTTCCGTGAGAAATGGGCAACCAAATGGCTTATGTCTATCCAACTGTTATGCGTCTCTGCAGTGTATGGAAGTGTGTGTTTGTGGTTTGGTTTGTTTTTCCGGAACTGAAGTTTCGTAATTTGGATGATAATTTTATTCTCTCCATTAGGCGTAATTATAAGTGGGGTTATTTGTATAATTCTGATTTAAGGCGGTGTTTGTTTTGCGACGTAGGATCATGCAGTTGAATTAGCAATTTCTTTCTTTCTCTCTTTTTTTCCCCCTATTTGCTTACATTTCAAGCTGTAAATTTTAAAAAAAAAAAAAAGAATCAAATTATTTGAAGGTCATTTGACTTTGATTTGGTAATTTTTAATTAGTGTGGGTAAAAACTATACATATTATTAATTAATTAGCACATAAACAACAAAAGTAAGGTATTGAAAATGTTTTTATTAAGTGAAAATAAAAAGATTTAAATATTTTTAGTTGAGTTTCTAAATCTGAATCTAAATTATGATTTTAAATTCATTATACAATTCAACTTAAATAAAATTTGACATGATAAAAATTTACTGTTTGTTAAATATTGTATAAAATGTTAAATTATTTAAAATCGAATCTAAATAAATTTAATCATATTTAATCATATGTTAACTTAAATTCGATTTAAAAGGTAAATGAATCGAATTTTAACTAATTTGTTT
>QLOD02000016.1:1504001-1523760 GCA_003260245.2 Sideroxylon spinosum | reverse complement strand
ATGAATTATTTATTAATAAGATAGAAATAATAAGTAAATAGATTAATTAATAATTATATATATATATATATATATATGATTTTAGAATTGGAAAGGGAAAGGGTAAAATTTTAGAAAATGGAGGAGTATAATAGTCAATTGACCGGAGGTGGGTGATGTGCCAAGGGGGTGCGGCTGCCAGGGATAGGGGAAAAGCAATTTTCCTTCCTAGTGTAAGGACTAAGGATCTATCTGCTGGCTTTTCTCTAGGCATAATGATGACACCTTTCTCTCTCTCTCTTTCTCTCTCTCTCTTTCTCTCTCCCCACTTTACATTTCATTTCTTCCCTTTTCTGGCGTAAGAACATCATTTACCGGCAAAGTTACATATAGGTTGTGGTAGGTTACAACGTAGATAAGATTTTGACCTAAATTTTTTTTAGTAATAATGATATATAATATTTAGAATAAAATCTAAAAATTTAAGGAGCCAAAGTGAATTTAAACTTTTAGAGAGGCCTAGTATATGTATTAAATAATTAATGCATCAAATATTAAATAATTATGATGTATGTAAATAGAAGCTAGGAATGTGTTTGTCACAAAAAAATTTAAATAAAATTAAAAATAATAATTAATGCATTAAACATGATATAATTATAACATACGTAAATATAGTTAAAGTAAGAAGTTCAAGAATTTTTTATGGTATTTGTTTGATAAAATTTTAAATAAAATTAAAAATAATAATGCATTAAATATAAGATAATTATAACATGCAGAGATAAAATTAAAAATAAGAGTTAAAGTGGAAGTTTTTCAGATAAAATTTTAAATAATATTAAAATAGTAATAATCAATGCATTAAATAATAGATAATTATAACATGTATAGGTAGAGGAGTTAAAAATTTAAAAGTTTATTTCGTGAGAATTGGAGAAAAATAAAAACTTTCATAAATTTACGAATTTTTATTAATTTAAAACATTACTTAATATTTTTGTTATTACTAAAATTTTTAAAAATTTAAGGCTTTATCATTTTTTATGAGCCCTAAGCAACCACTCATGAAATTTTAGCCCAACTATTAATAAGTCAGTTAACACTTATGTCATATCTTAATAATACTCAACTCATAACTTAGAAAGAGAAAAATTTTTAACCCCATCTTTAGCGCACAAATAGGGGGGCTAAAGCACCCCCGACTGCAGCTACTGATGTTATAGTATTATGGCATAGTTTGGCTCGATTGTTTTTAGGCACGATTTCAAATTTTTTTTTTTTTATTGAGACTTCTCCCCTTCTTTAATTTTTTTACACTTCTTCTTCGAGGGGCAATGGCATTTCTAGCTTGACATAGCAGCTCCAAATTCTAGAGTAACCCTTTTTAGCACGGTGTAGGCCAGAATTTCTTCACTGTGTTATTCTTTCATGCTTCTTTTTCAGGAACGCACTAATTGAGCAAAGTGTTTTGACTCGTACCATTCAAGGAGAAAAGGAAAGCTTCTTCTTGATGGTGCTTTCTTGTGTAGTAATAACAAAAATGGCTTCGATTTAGATTCGAAAATACACATCTCTGAGGTATTTAAGCATAACAGGACCCCTGGAACTCCATTATTGTCGGTGCTTCCTCGGGTGATCTTCTTCAAACGTGCCAGGGCCTCAGCACCACCTCCTGATCCACCCTTTGGCAGTATCCTCCTCACCTTAATGGAGGGTGCTGGGATCATGCTCAATAAGGTTCAGAGAGTGTTTTAGCGGCAAGAAGGAAAAATCGAAACAAGATAGTGGAGTCAAGACGGAGGTCTTAGAGAGTTTTGATTCACCCATGCCCCCAACATTTGAGTTTAGGTGAGAATGTTTTTCCCTTTTATCCCTCCAGAGCTCTACAAGGGAGATACCAAAAGCACCGACAGAGTCGGAGAAAGAGTTCTAAGGGAATCTCCTTCTCTCGTCCCTATCTCGTTAAATTCATCTACAATCAACCATTTACAATCGGTAACTATGGCCTCTCAGAAAACTTGTTAATCTTTGCTCTTTTATAATTGCAAGGCCACTTGTGAGCCTGGATTGATGCTTCGATTAATGCTTAATCATGTACTATAATTAATTTCTTAGGATCCATTTAGCACACTAGATTTTTTTGCTTATTTTATTCCATGGACTTAGAATTGTTTTTGAATTTGTTTATGGTCTATTTTGAATTTTTTGAATTTTCTATTTTCTTCTCGCCAAGGTATATCTGTGTTGTTGATTTTAGGGTTCTTTGTCTTCTTGTTACAAAATTACAACTAAGACTTTTTCTTTTTCTTTATTTTTTTTCTCCTCTTATCGAAATGAGCAGGTTAAAAGGAGTTTTATGCCTTTCTTTTGGAGTAGATATGGTGATATTTAGGCAGAACTCATTAGATTAAAAAACTTTTACATTTCTATGTTGAAGTTTATACAACTCTCTTTACGCTGGACTTGTTAGATTAATGCATTTTTGTTCTTTAGCTGGCAAGAGTTAAGAAGTGTGAGGTAGGTGCTTAGTTTTAATTATGGCTTATGGGTTTCTTAGTTTTAATTTAATGAATCTCTAGGGGCTAATTTTATGTAATACATGCATAGATGAAAGAGCAATATTAGATCTTTACCATACTAAAATGTTGACAAATGCATGCCTATTAATTGAGTAGTAGATTGATGTTTAGATTAAATTAAATTCAGGTATTAAATCAAGTTGATGAAATGATATTTTTGCTAGGATAGCACTAAGGATCTCAGGGTAGCTTTTGTTTTTTGTTTCTGTTTTTGTTTTTTTGTTTTTTGGGGTTTTTTTAAGGTTTATTCCTGGCTTGCAATAACTCAAGTTTTCATAGCCAGCTAAAGTGGGCTTTGCCCCTGGGTTAGCCTTCTATTAATATATAATACTACCTATGGAGATTGAACCTAATACCTGATGTCTATCACATAAATCACTTGAGTTATACCTTAGGGTTGACATGATCACTTATTTAGCCATCAAAAAAGTTGAAAATGCTATAGCCTCTATGATTTTTTGACTACTTTTGGACAAAATTGTTTTTAAACTCGTTTCTCTTTTAGGATTTTTGTCTGTTTGCTTTCCAAATGTAGTCTAGCTTTTTTTGTTTTTTGTTTTTTTTTTTTTGCAAGCTATGCAATTCCCATGACAGGAGCAAGTTTTGGGATAATTTATGAAATTATGCTTTTAGCTATAAGTTTTATCTAGTATAGATTTTCTGGGTTTATTATGAATCAAACAAAAACAAAACTAGCATGGTAACTAGTACGAATCTGCTGAGGTTAATCGTCATTAAGCATCCTTTCTATTATTTCTTTTAGATATTGGAATACATGTATTCATTTCATTCATATTTTGACAAATGAGAACACATTATTTTAATAGTAAACTTACATAAGAAACATTCCTATTTTGTCTATCGAAAATCTTGGTTAGTGTTGTCATTTTCCACTAGTCTGAACCATTGTAGTCCACTTTAACTCCTTTGGCCTAATTGTTGCTACTGTATTTTTTTGGCCTTTAAGCTTTGATATTTTACTTTTGGTAAAGATTTTGAGTTTCTATTCTATGGGAATACATATAATTCCATTAAGTAATGTTGTCACGCTCCTATCCTCGTAGTCTGGGAAAGATGATTTAGGAATATGGAAACTAAATAAAATAAATAAAACTTATGCTAAGGTCAAGTCATAATAAATAATAGTAATTAGAGCATCTAACATTGTCCCTCATTCCCATATTAAAATAAATAAATATGACATCACCGAAATAAAATTCAACATCACACCCCAGTAACACAATCTAAGGCTTCATAGCCAAAATAGCTTCATCATAATACGGTCACAGAAGTACAAATAAGTCTGGGACTTGCATCTCAAATGGCACAAATAAAATCTAGTTATCCAATGATGAAATAAAATAAAATAGAGTGCTAAGTCAATCCATCAGTCTCAACTGAGCTCTAAGTGGCTACTTCATGGCCTTTGTAAGATCATCTCTAATAAAGATGGATTGAGTACCACCAACCAGTAGGTATGATTATGCAAGTATACACGAGTGAATAATGATCAAACGTATAATAACAAATTATAGTATAACAATGCAAGTGTGATGTAATAGCCAATGCATTATATAATCTCCATCTACCCCAACCATATCATTTACTTAGCAAAGCATGCGAGGCCACCAAACATATCATTTACACTTACTATGAACGTATATCTCAATATATATCATGAGTAGAGAATCGAGTTACACCCCCATAGGTGTAAGAAGCAGGTGAGCTGAGTTATAGCCCTTGGTCTTCTGTTAAGGAAGCAAATAACAATCCTAGTCAGGCATCTGATTAGCTCAAGCAAGATCCGATTACAGTCTGAAGAAAATCTCACAATATATCATCTCAATATTAACCTCGAAACTCTAATTTTTAGGGATCATCCGGTATTTTTAAAATCTTATTTTATTATTTTTCTCAAAATCATGAATCCTATCTATATACATGATCGGTGCATCGGCACATCAATAATATCAACAATGCACTCTTGACTAAACAATAATCACAATATACATCCGGATGATACCACCTGAGCTCAATGTACATGATATGCTCATTCATGTATAATCAACATTAATATCTCAATAATAAAATAAAGGCATGCTATACTCAAGCATAAATTTAACATCATATAATTTGCATAATTCATAATCCAATATGTTTATTATATCATAGAATAAAGTATCATATCCCAAACTCTAAAAACAAAGCAAAAATACAAAAATAGCACAAGTCACACCTTACTTGCAGGTAGCCCGAACCCATCCTACCTGATAGGAGTTTGAACCTTTGGGCTAGGGTAGAGTACCTCACACCCAGACCAATGGCAGCTTAAACCTTTGGGCCTCAACATAGACCATCGCTTTGGTCTGTAACTCATCTTTCCCGGCCACTCTCGACTAATATTTGGAATCTCCAGGCCTCAAACCTAACAATAAATGATATATAAACATTTAGACATCATAATAACATGTTTTTATAGTATTAATTTCAATAATAACTCAAAACAATGCAAGATTTCAATATATATGCATATATAAACACATTCATAAACGCATATATATATATATATATATAAATACAAATCTTTCAATACTTAACAAAACAAATCATAAAATATACCAAAATCATGCTAATGACATGTCAAAACACATACGTAAGTCCCACCTACATTGGAACTGAACAAAATAAAAAGGAAAAAGTGAAAAAAATCCCAAAGCTTCAAAACTTATTTCCTTTGTATATCTCACCTTGAGCGGAATCACCACAATCGAACACCACCACAATGATCATGATACTAGACATACTAAGGTTTGACTCTCTCTGAGCTCCACCCCTCACTTTCTCTCTCTTCTCTCTCTCCAACTTCAAGTCCACTAACCATTCTAGGCCAAACCTCATCCCACGAAAATAAAATATCCAAATATTTAATTGGCCTAAAACATCAAATAATTAGCCAAAATAAAAGACTGGGTACAAATATTATATTTATTTTGACAAAAACACTAGAATCTATATTAGAGTTCACTACTTTAATTACACATACATTTTTTTTTTCAATTTTAATTTCAGGTTTAACTTTACAGGATAATTTTTATTGGTAATCAATTTCGGAAGAAGCTTGGGTGGATGCTTTTTGATTCTAGATGCTTATCGAATAGTGTAGTTTCTGGAGGCAAGTAAGTGATGTTCTTCATGCAGTCATTTACTTGATACTACTAAAATTTGGAACTTTGCATCCAGTTGCATAGCTGGCAACATTGGACTCAAGAATGAGTCTAAAAAGCCAACAGAAGCTACTTGGGAATGCTTAGATGAGCTCTACGGAACCGCTGATTTGGAAGCTACCATTTCAAAGGCGGGTGCACGCGCTTGAAGTTAAATTTTGACTTAATGCAAATCAATTTTCACCTAAATAATCAGCATATGAAGAGGAGTAAGGAACAACAGTAACTTCAAACTAAAAGAAAACATAATCCTAAACTACTTTAGAATTATTAGGATTATGTTTGTTTTTCAGATTGAAGTTACCGTTATTCCCTACTCCTAGTTATGTAATGAACATATTTTCGATTAAATTGATCTCTTTCTTACTCAGGTGATTACATCTCTCTCTTTTTCATGGCATTTTTGTCTTTGCATTTGATTTTTGGGGGCGATTTCTTAGAGTTAAGATGAGATTATGCATTAATAGCCACATTTGGGTGTGTTTCCTTGTCCAAGTTTGATGATTTGTTTTATATTGAAAGTTCAAATTTGACTTTGCGAATGAATAGTTGGGAGCTTTAACATCACTTTCTTAAGTTCTATTGTGCATCAATACTAACCTAAGGTAATAAGAAATCAAAATATATATATATATATATTTATGTAGTTGGACTTTTTCTTACATCTTTGTTTCCATTAACTTGCTTTATTTCTTTGAATTACTTTTGACTAATTTTAGCCTTGCAATAAAACTTTAATTGTAGAAATGTTCCATGGCGATGTTGTCATACTAAAGAAAGTAAAATAGGTAGATAATTAGAAATTAAACTTTATTTGAAATCCTATGAAGTGGCTGGAGAAGGCGTCAAATTGAAAGTAAGAAATTTTGATCTTTAAAGCACAATAATTATTTAACAAAAATACTAATCTGATATTAATATTACAAATATTATTTACAAGATCCATTACAATTTCAAATAAGAACAATTCACTAATTAAATAGAGCCATCTTTACTCAGTACATTAAGTCAATGAATAAAAATTATACAATGTTAATTAACTAATTAACGTTCTCTTCAAAAAAATCCAAACAGCAAAACTGTTAGTAAGTTGATCTGTCGGTGCTCCAACATGAACATGACTTCCTTCCTCTACTGAGCATTACCAATTAGAGTCTTCATCCCTCCATTTATATAACCATGCATCTCAATCACCATTGGAAGTCAAGTTCCAAACCAAGACTGCAATATAGTGTTTAGATCAAAGACAAATAAAAATGTTTGTGTTGCTTTTGCCCCCCACGAAAGGGGAAAAAAAAAAACTTCAAATTCTAAGTAATTTGGATGTAAATAGAGTTTTTAAATTTTAATTTTGAATTAAGTATTATAGCCTCAACAAGTCTGGTTTAAGCATGATAATTAGCCATAAGTATTCAATATTGCTTATTCTATTTTCCTTGCAGGTGCACTGCCTATAGATCACTTAGATATTATTTATTTCAATTTAAAAACATCTTGTACTCAACTTTTGCTCTAAGGAGATAAGTGTCATGAACAAATTCTCTCTTGGACAATCTTTCAAACATCTATTGGACCAAAATTTTAGAAGTTGCTCTAAAAGAGAAGTTTCATGTATAACGTTTGTATGTACGAACTAGTGCACAACAAACGATAAACAATATACTCCCTCCCCCCAAAAAAAAACAACACATTTATCTGATTTTGTATCTTTCATGTTGCTAATGAATTCATGGAGTCAATAAACAAATCGATAGTAATTTTTCTTATTTTATTATCTACAAAGTCAAAGATACATAAATTTCATGAAACAATTGATTGCATATGGAAAGATATTTGGTGATTCGAAAAGTCATTTTTTTAGAATTGACTCCTTTAAGTCAGACTCAACCTAACCAAGGAATCAACATGCCAAGCACGGTTATTGATAGAGTAGAGAGAGGAAAACAAGTGTGTCAAGCATTCAAATGTGAAGTTACCTACTCGAGGTGCAAACCATTGTCAGGCATCTGTCTGAAAATTTTTCTTCTTACCCACATGTATAGTCTCAAAGAAGAGCAACATATTATTTTAATATGATTAGATATATCTAGAATTAAACTTATAAATGACAACTTTTGTGATACATATTTTGTATTAAATTTACGATTTTATGGGATATGACTAACTATGTATGAGATCAAGACATTCAGTAGGCTTATATTAGAAAATGACAAATGAAATAATACCAATTTTGAGGAAATTTAAAGATTAATGATTCTTCTATAACTACAAATATGTATAAAAATTTGAATCGAATATTCTTATCGACGATGATACAACTAAACTTCATTTACAAGGACTTCAACCGATATGAATAAAATTAAGATGATTCGAATACCACGTACGCACCTTAGATGTACGGATTAGTACCAACACAAATCAAATCTAGAAAAAATGAAAGAGAAGAGTAACGGAAAACTTTTTATTTTTATTTTTATTATTGAACAAAGAAACCCTAAAAATTTGATAAGTGAGTAACCTTAAAAAATTGATATTGATATAGAGAGAGACCTGTTGCATAGGGAGGAAGATCGAAAGGAGGCCTATTAGCTTCTTCTTTTCTGATAGCTAAGTTGGAACAATGAAGATCATAGTGAGATGGCAACAATGGCACAACAAGGCAGAAAGAGAGAGATATATGAAAATCCGAAGGTGTTTAGGTCATTGGTAGGGGCAAAGAGAGGAAAGTAAGGTAGCAGGCATCAACATTATGGCTCTTATGAGTTGGTGAGATAGAGGAGAATGAGAGATGAGTAACTGAATGAGTGTAAGAAAAGAGAGGAGAGCGAGGCTACAGCAGGAATAGCATCGTTTTATTGCCACTTCAGCCATTGTAATCGGTGGCAACTTCAGCCTCTTCTTCACCTTAACGCTGGTAGTCTTCCCATTATGATGTTGGAGTTTCTTATATTGAATTAAAGTGGGTTCGCAATTCCACTAGTTTTCCAGCACATGGATCCATAACTATTTGCTTTGAAAATTAGGTATGTCTCTCATAAGCATAGCAATATCTACATTATGACAGCATTCTCTACTAGGTCTATCAATGGAGCAAATCTGGATCAGATCCATTAGATCCAAATCTAATTACAATGGATTCCGTTGACCCAAGGATCATAAACTTATTTTTATAATTGATTTTGATGATAATAAACATTGAATTGAATTTTCACAATTAATTTTCAAATAGACATTGTATGAAATGTTATAATTTGGTAGATTCAAAATGATATTCTTGGAAGAGACTAATATTATTTTTCAGGTATTTTTACAAAATTTGGATGAAGAAATAAATGAATTTCAAAGTTTGGAGTAATAGAAATTAAAAAAAGATGAAGACTTGAAGGTGAACTCGGATGAACAGCCAAATCAGACATATGTTAGTATATTTATAATATGTGAAGATCTTACAGTTCAAATTGCATGCAATTTAATTATAATAAACTAACTACCATATCTACAACGTTGTCTGAGTAAGATTATTGTTATCTGAAGGTAAATGTTCCGAAAATGAGTTGGACTATTAGTCATTACAGAAGAAAATATAATTTTGAATTCTAGGGTAGTGTTGGTTTTTGAGCCATAACTCATAATATAAAAAGTTAAAAACTTCTGATTTTTGGTGTGTGAAAGGACGACTTATAACGCTACAACTTTTATAATTTAAGTTTCTTCTAATTCCGAAATTATCATGGTAAAACAGAAGCTTAAACGGGAAACACAGATTAAGAGTGTCAGAAAAAGCTATCTGAAGCTAGTCTCAATTTGGGGAGCCTATATCTAAAGATCTAACTCCTGGATGAAGCTCATCTTTGGCCAGAATATAGCTGACTTATATTGATACAACGTTATCACTATGAGCCAATCTCAGATATGAACTTTATGAGGGTGAAAAATGGTCCAAAAGTATCTCAGAAAATCTGAATCTGAAATGCAGCATTGGAAGTAAGGAAATTCAATTTCTTTCAAGGGCAAAAGTATCTTTTTACTAAGTAACGGCCATTTGAAGATATTTGCCTATAAATACAGCCTCAAACTCAAATTCAAGTAGAAGAAAAAGGAAAGAAATAAGTGCTTGCAAAGAAAAACAAGAAAAGTTTATCATTTTGCAATGCTAGAGTGACATCCTCTTACACTTGTACTTCATCTTTCATATTCAACTTGTGAGAATTTGTTTTTTTTACTGAGTGATAAACTCATTATTGTTATTGTGAAAGAGAGAAACTTATAACCCTCATAATTTGTGAGAGTTAGGTGAACTCTTGTCGGTTTTGGTTCAAGTGTTGGAACCAAAACAAAGGATATTCTTTGAGAGAGACTTATGGAGTGATTTGGGGATAAAATCACTTGGAAAAGATTTCTAGTACCTTGGGAAGCTAGTGTGTAACAAGTTCCCTAAGGAATAGTGGAGAAAATCTCAAGAAAGACCTTGAAGGAGTGGACATACGCAACGTTAAAGCCGAACCACTATAAATCGATTGTGTTTGCTTCTCTTCCCTTCTCTTTATATTAATTGCAAACACTAGCACTCATTTTTCATCCACGCATATTGAATATTTGTTTTTAAGTGCATTCCATTTTTTTTGTCATCCTTTTTCATCTTGACATATTTGTTTTAAGGATTGAAAGTTTTATTTGTAATTTTTTAAGGAACCCTATTCACCCGCTCTAGTGTTGTTATTTGGGACAACAATTGGTATCAGAGCAAGGGCTCTTATTTTTGACCTAACTGTCTAAGAGTTAAGATCATGGCAACTCTTTTGGCGTTTCTACTTTTAAAGGCCAATCAACTCACCGACCTCCTTTGTTCAATGGAATAAATTATAATTATTGGAAGGCTAGAATGAGAATCTATATTCAAGCCATTGTTTATGGGTCATGGAAAGTTATTTCTAATGAACCCTATGTTCCTTCTAAAACCGTAGATAATAAAATTGTTCTTAAGGATGAGAATGAATGGCCTGAAGCCGATGAAGCTAAAGTCCAATTAAACGCTAAAGCTATGAACATGTTATATTGTGCACTTGATCCTAATGAGTTTAATAGAATTTCTACATGCGAAACCGCTAAGGAAATTTGGGATAAATTAGAAGTTACTCATGAAGGTACTAATCAAGTTAAAGAATCTAAAATTAATATGCTTGTTCATCATTATGAATTATTTAAAATGAAACTGGATGAATCCATTTCGGAAATGTTTACTAGATTTACCGATATTATACGTAGTTTGAAATCTCTTGGTAAAATCTATACTAACGTTGAAATGGTTTGAAAAATTCTTAGGTCTTTGCCAAAGGGGTGGGGACCAAAAGGTGACGACCATCCAAGACACTAAAGATCTTACAAGATTAAGGTTAGATGAACTCTTAGGTTCTCTTATGACCCATGAGATTACTTTAAAAGCTAATGAAGAAGAAGACTCCAAAAAGAAGCAAACGAATTACTTTCAAGTCCACATTTAATGATAAAAGTATTGATGCATCAAGTGATGAAAGTGACGAAGACATTGCTATGATTGCTAGAAAATTCAAAAGATACATTAGGCAAAAAAAAAAAGACAGAAGAAAATTTCGTAAGAATGAGACAATCAAAGGAGACTCAAGTAAAAAAGATGTTATTTTCCATGAATGTAAAAAGCTAGGTCATGTCAAGCTCGAATGTCCTCAACTCAAAAAGAGTTATAAAAGGACAAAGAGAATGCAACAGTTGCAACTTGGGGAGATAGCGATGATAGTTACTCCATTAATAAGTGATATGAGGAAGAAATTGTAAACATTTGTTTCATGGCTCAAGAAGAAGAAAATGAGGTATGTGAATCTTCTAATCATTTTACTTATGATGAACTTTTAAATGCTTTTGAAGATTTATATCATGAGCTCAAGAAAATTGCTTTAAAGAATGTTTCTCTAAAAAAGATGGGCTCTTCTCTTTCTCAAGAAAATGATGTCTTAAAGAAAGAAAATGAAATTTTGAAAAAGGAGTTTGAAACTAAAATCTCAACTCCAAATGATTTCCAAAATGATAATGATACCCTAAAAAGTCAAGCAGAAGATTTAACAAAATCTCTTGCAAATTTTGTTAAAGGAAGTGAAAACTTAGATATGATTCTTGGTAAACAAAGATGTGTTTTTAACAAAAGTGGAATTGGTTATAACCATTCTAAAAAGCAAAAATTTTATAAAGATTTTTTTTGGAAAGCAACATCTTCTAGTAGTCATCATTCTACTTGTCATTATTGTAATAAAAAAGGATATATTATTCATTCAGGCCCTTATAAGAGAAAGACTTATAGTGAACCTAAAATGATGTGGGTTCCAAAGAAGAAAATAAATTTAAATGATGATATATCTAACCCTCAAAGACCCAAGAAGATTTAGGTACCAAAAGTCAATGGTTGAGCTTCTCTTGTAGGCTATCTTAAAATCTAAAACAAATAGTGAAAGATAGTTCCTTGACAATGCTTGCTCAAGGTATATGACGGGAGATGCAATTATGTTCAGTTGTTTATCTTCTAAAAATGGAGGATTTGTCACATTCGGAGACAATAGCAAAGGATTGTTATAAGTGATATTGGTAAAGCCCCATTCCCTACCATTGGTATAAGTGATATTGGTAAAGCCCCATTCCCTACCATTGAAAATGTATTATTGATTAAAGGTTTAAAACATAATTTGCTTAATATTAGTCAATTATGTGATAAAGATAATTGTGTCATATTTGACCAATCCCATTGCATCATAGAGAACATCAAAGACCATAAGACATTATTTGTAAGGCAAAGACATGAATATGTTTACGTTGTTTATTTAAATGATTTATCTTTGAATGATGTCAAATGTTTTTCGGCAACGAGTGATAATAGTTTGTTATGGCATAGAAGATTTGGACATGCTAGCATGGATTTAATTTCAAAACTTTCTAAATATGACTTAGTTGCTGGTTTACCCAATATTAAATTTGAAAAAGATAAATTATGTAATGCATGCCAATTTAGAAAACAAGTTAAAACATCCTTCAAAGCTAAAAATATGGTTTCAACCTATAGGCCATTACAACAACTACACATGGATCTATTTGACCCTACTAGGACATTAAGTCTTGGTGGAAAATCATATGCACTTGTGGTAGTTGATGATTACTCTAAATTTACATGGGTAGCATTCCTAGCTCATAAGGATAAAGCTTTTCATGCTTTTACAAAACTTTACAAGAAACTTCAAAATGAAAAAGGTTTTCTTATTTCTTCAATTAGAAGTGACCATGATATAGAACTTGAAAGTTCTTCTTTTGAAAAATATTGTGATGAACATGGTATAGAACATAACTTCTCGGGTCCTAGAACTCCTCAACAAAATGGTGTAATTGAGAAGAAGAATAGGACTCTCGAAGAAATGGCTAGAACTATTCTTTGTGAAAATAATCTACCAAAGTACTTTTGCGCCGAGGCAGTTAACACCACTTGCTATATTGTAAATCAAGTAATGATTAGACCCAATTTAAAGAAAACTCCATATGAGCTATGGAAAGATAGAAATCCCAATATTGGCCATTTTCATGCATTTGGCTATAAATGTTTTGTTTTGAATAATAATAATGATAACTTGAGAAAATTTGATGGTAAATCGGATGAAGCAATATTTCTTGGATATTCTATTTCTAGCAAAACTTATAGAATATACAATCAAAAGCCTTTAGTTGTAGAAGAATCTATTGATGTTGTATTTGATGAATCTAACAAGTTTTCCTCCAAGAATATTGAAAACGATGATGATATAGGATTAGAATAAAGGATGAAATGTAATACTGTTCAAGAAGGAGAAGTAAACTCAACAAATGAAGATAAAGAAGAACCATTAGTCATTGAGAATGCTCCAAAGCTTGATGAGTTCAAGAACGATAAAGACGACTTACCAAAAGAGTGGAGATATGCTCACAATCACCTTAAGGATTTAATCATTGGTGATCCATCCAAAGGTATAGCCACTCCCTCATCTCTTAGAAATATTTGTAATTATCTAGCTTTCTTAATATTTGTAATAATCTAGCTTTTCTTTCTCAAATTGAGCCTAAATGTCTTCAAGAAGCCAAAAATGATGAAATTTAGATTTTAGCAATACAAGAAGAGCTTAATCAATTTGAAAGAAATAAAGTTTGGGATTTAGTCCCTAGATCTAATGATCATCCTGAAATTGGAACAAAATAGGTTTTTATAAATAAAATGGATAAATCAGGGATAGTTATTAGAAATAAAGCTCGATTGGATGCCCAAGGTTTTAATCAAGAAGAAGGAATTGATTTTGATGAAACTTTTGCACCCGTGGCTAGATTAGAAACAATTAGAATGTTACTTGCAATTACATGTTTTTAAAAATTTCAAGCTTTATCAAATGGATGTTAAAAGTGCTTTTCTAAATGGATATATTTCGAAGGAAGTTTATGTTGAGCAACCTCTCAGTTTTGATAATTATAAATTCCCAAATCATGTTTATAAACTCAAAAAGACTTTGTATGGCCTAAAACAAGCTCCAAGAGCTTGGTATGAGAGGTTGAGTAAATTTTTGATTGAAAATGGTTTTATTAGAGGAAAAATTGATACTACTCTTTTTATTAAAACCAAAAATCATGATATGCTTATTATTCAAATATATGTAGATGGTATTATATTTGGTGCTACTAATGACTCTCTTTGCCAAGAATTTGCTAAGAGTATGTAAGGTGAATTTGAAATGAGTATAATAGGAGAGCTAAATTATTTTCTTGGAGTTCAAATTAAGCAAACTAAGGAAGGCATCTTCATAAATCAAGCCAAGTACACAAAAGATCTACTCAAGAGGTTTGGAATGGAAAATTCAAAGCCTATTGGGACCCCTATGAGTCCTTTAACCAAACTTGACAGGGATGAAAATGGAAAGAAAGTTGATGAAAAGCTTTATAGAGGTATGATTGGCTCACTTTTATACTTAACGGAAAGGAGACCAAATATTATGTTTAGTGTATGCATGTGTGCTAGATTTCAATCATATTCTAAGGAATCTCATGTTATTGTGGTTAAATGTATTTTTAGATATTTATTAGGAACACCTAATTTAGGATTATTTTATCCTAAGGACATTTCTTTAGATCTTATTGGTTACTCCAATGCGGACTTTATCGGATATAAGATTGATAGAAAAAGTACAAGTGGAACTTGTAAATTTCTAGGTCATTCACTTATATCATGGTTTAGCAAGAAACAAAATTCCGTAGCTCTTTTATCGTAAAAGCCGAATATATCGTAGCCGGAAGTTGTTGCGCTCAAATTTTATGGATTAAATAACAATTAGAAGATTTTGGACTCTATTTTGATCATATTCCAATTAATTGTGATAACACTAGTGCTATCAGTTTATCAAAGAATCCCATTCAACATTCTAAGATTAAGCACATTGAAATTAGACACCACTTTCTTAGAGATTATGTTCAAAAAGATGAGATTATTCTTGAATTTGTTGGGACAGAAAATCAATTAGCTGATATTTTTACCAAGCTAATGAATGAGGATAGATTTTGTTATATTTGTAGAGAACTTGGTGTGTCTAATCCAATATGATATTGACTTAATCTCTTTGTGTGCTTATTGAGGCTTATTTCACCATCATATATTTAGGGAGAGCTAAATATATTTTAATGATTTTTTTAAATTAACAGTGATGCATATATATAGGGGGAGAATTATGACTAATTTTAATTTTTTTTTGTCTTAATAATATTTTTGATGATGTCAGAGGAGGAGAAAGAAAAAATATTGATGATTGAATGAGCTTATATAAATAGAATTCTTTTTGATTTGTGCCTTTTGAAAATATAAGTTTTAGATCATCAATAGTTTGTCATCATCAAAAAAGGGGAGATTGTTGATCCAATGTTCATAAACTTAATTTTATAATTGATTTTGATGATAACAAATATTGAATTGAATTTTCACAATTAATTTTCAAATAGACATTGTATGAAATGTTATAATTTGGTAGATTCAAAATGATATGGTTGGAAGAGATTGATATTATTTTTCAGGTATTTGTATATAATTTGGATGAAGAAATAAAGGAATTTCAAAGTTTGGAGTAATGGAAATTAAAGAAAGATGAAGACTTAAAGGTGAACTCGGATGAACAGCCAGATCAGACATATGTTAGTATATTTATGATATGAGAAGATCTAACGGTTCAAATTACATGAACTTTAATTATAATAAACTAGCCTTCTATATCTACAACTTTGTCTGAGTAAGATTTTCATGGCTCTGAAGGTAAATTGTTCTAAAATGAGTTGGACTATTAGTCATTACGGAAGAAAATGTAGTTCTGAATTCTGGAGCTAGTGTTGGTTTTTGAGCCATAACGCATAATATAAAAGTTCAAAGACTCTGATTTTTGGTGTGTGAAAAGAAAACTTATAATGATATAACTTTTGTAGTTTAAGTTTTTTCTAGTTCCAAAATTATCATGGTAAAACAGAAGTTTAAATAGGAAACACAGATTCAGAGTGTCAGAAAAAATTATCTGGAGCTAGTCTCGGTTTGGAGCCTATATCTAAAGATCTAATCGTTAGAAGCTCACCTTTGGCCAGAATATAGTTGACTTATATAGATACAACATTATAACACTGAGCCAATGTCAGATATGAACATTATGAGGGTTAAAAACGGTCACAAATATATCTCAGAAAATCTGAATCTGAAAGGCAGCATTGGAAGCAAGGAAATTCAATTTCTTTTAAGGGCAAAAATGTCTTTTTACTAAGTAACGGCCATTTGAAGATATTTGCCTATAATTACATCCTCAAATTCATATTCAAGTAGTAGAAGAAGGAAAAAAATAACTACTTACAAAGAGAAACAAGAAAAGTTCATCATTTTGCAAAGATCGAGTGACATACTCTTACACTTGTGCTTCATCTTTCATATTCAACTTGTGAGAGTTTGTTTTTTTTATTGAGTGCTAAACTCATTATTGCTATTGTGAGAGAGGAAAACTTATAACTCTCTTAATTTGTGAGAGTTGGGTGAGCTCTTTTTGGTTTAGATTCAAGTATTGGAACCAAAACAAAGGATATTCTTTGGGAGAGACTTGTGGAGTGAATTGGGAATAGAATCACTTGGTGTGAGTGATTTAGGAATAAAATCACTTGGGAAAGGTTTCCAGCACCTTGGGAAACTAGTGTGTAACAAAGTCTTCAAAGAATGGTGGAGAAATCTCAAGGAAGACCTTAAAAGAGTAGACGTGGGCAATATTAAAGCCGAATCACTATAAATCGATTGTGTTTGCTTTTCTTCCCTTCTCTTTTTATTTATTGCAAACACTTACACTCACTCTTCATCCATACATATTGAATATTTTTTTAAGTGCATTCCATTTTTATCATCCTTTTCGTCTTGACATATTTGTTTTTAGGGTTGAAAGTTTTATTTGTAATTTTTTAAGGAACCCTATTCACCCCCTCTAGTGTTGCTATTTGGAACAACAGATCCAATCAAGATTTAAAAATAATTGGATTAGATTTGTAAGATCCAGTTCAGATCATGTATCCAACGGATCCCACCGATATTGAAAAATATTTTTTTAAATCATAATTTCATAAAAATAAAAAATACATTTTATTCAAAATATATTATATATATACGTGTAATGTATATATGTATATATTCAAAATTTATTATATCCAACCACAGCAGGATTCCACCATATCCTGAGCTTTTCGGGAGAAGTAGAGAAAGGAGAAGAGGATCTCGTGAAGCAAATTGGCTGAGAGAGCTCTTACGAATACTTGCGATTGTAAAAAGAGAGAGATGGGGGAATTGTTAGGGTTTAAAGAGTTAGGGTTCTAAGAAAGAAAGTGAGCATACTTGGTGGGCAGAGTAGATCGTGAGGGCGAGAATGAGGAAGAAAACAAATTTGCAGAATTGCATTTTCGGAAATATATTTGGTTAGAAACTTGGAATTCTCTATGTGGAATGAAAATAAACTTTGTAAAGGTGAAAATTGAAAAGTGAAGACACGGAGAAAGATTTTTTACTTTCTTAACTAAAATTAAATATACATCATATATATGTATATTATAGTAGAATAAAAGAGTAAAATGAGTTATTTTATTCTACATAATTTTTTATTTTTTAAATATTTTAATTTTAATTTTAATTTTTAATATTTTATGTTTAAAAATAATAGATCTAGCAAATCATTCGGATCAAGATCCATAGGGTTATGAATTTAATTAGACGAATCTGATTTAATATTATTGGATTTGGTCCGAATTGAATCTGGACTAAATCTAACTCATTGACAAGTCTATTCTTCACACATGCACATGCACTAATATTAATGAATTAACAACTTATAGTAACAAAAAATTATTTTATAATTTAATAAAATTTTCAGTGATTTTTCAACTTGGCTTCGTTCTTTATTCTTCTTAGGTTGAGTTTGGAAAGGAAAAAAAAAAAAAAACTAAACTCCTTTGAGTTAGGATTAAAAATATTAGTACTTGATTATTACACTTCACCCAAAAAAAAAAAAAAAAAAAAAGTTTTAGCTAAACTTTTTTTTAGGTCATTAATAATAATCTAAACTTTTTTGCTATTACTTGATTTTTAGTACATAATTAATGTCCCAGCTCATTATTAGTACTACTCATTTTTATTTTAGGCCATTAATAATGAGCCAGGCTATTAATAAGATTTGAAACTTGATTTTTGAGTTGTGCTATGAATATAATATGAGTCTTGATTTTTGACTTAGGTATCAATAGATTGATCAACTCAATTGAATAATTTTTAAGCAAGTTTATTAATGAGTTTTACATATTTTCTTGTTTTTTCAAGACAATGAATGACCTGTTAGTGTATTTTTAAAGTTCGAAAAGAAATATTAAAATGGCATTTGGTTTATCTATCTACTTTCAGTTTTTGTTTAATGTGTTTTATGTTTTAAAAATTCTAAAAAAAAGGAAATAAAAAATACTCCGTGTTCCTTGTGTTCAAATTTTTATTATTTTAAGTTAAAACGAACAAAATGACTTTACTATATTTTATTTCATATGTAAACCTATTTCTATTTTCTAAAACAAATTTTAAAAATACAAGTGATAAAATGCATTTTGAATTGTTCTTTATTTTCAAAGACGTAAAATGAAAAATAAGCTCAAAAGAGAAAATAAAAAAACAAAAATAAAAAATAAAGAAAACAAATGACACGTAAAATTTATAAAAATTAGTTTTCCCGTGAAAAAATACAACTATGAAAAAAAATAAAATATTCTTTAAATTAATATCCTGGTATTTAGATGGACAAAGGTGCCAACATCGTTTCTATTCAGAATTGAATGCTCGAAGTCAAAGAAAATTTATTTGGGGTTATCAAATGGACCTTTTCAAAAGAAAAAAATTACTTAAAATAAGAATTATAATCTTTCAGGTTTACAAACTGTCACTTGATAAAAAATTAAATCTCCATTTGGAGTTTCAATTTTTTAAAAAAAAAATCGAAATTTTTTAATTTTTTTTCTTAATTAAATTTCGCTAAAACTTTTTGGGAATAACCCAAGAAGGCGACTCTATAATCGCGGGTCAGTCCCAAAACTATTTTACAAATACACCTTTTCGGACACGGATCAAAATCGCCATCTTGCCAACCAAAATTTGAACCGCCAGCGGGATAAAAATCTCAGCCCAGGATCAACCAACCAGGAATCTCTCCGAACACAGATAAAGTAGACATTTCAATCACAGAGGCTAACAACACTCCTCGATCTCTCTCATCAGAATTAGTAATAATTAGTTCATTGTCTATTGATCAATATGCAATTAACAGATCTATAATATATTTTTCCATCAAAATGGCTCATTTAGTTGGATTAAGTGACTGGGGGAGATTTTATGTCCGTGTTGCCTACTTTGCA
>QLOD02000016.1:1461495-1472920 GCA_003260245.2 Sideroxylon spinosum | reverse complement strand
TTAAAAAATATTAATTATAATTTTTGGGTATGTTTGAACTTATATAAAATTATATAAAATTATAAAAATTAATATTTTGTGTTTTGTATAATAAATAAAAAATTTAAATTTTATAAACTTGTAATTTGTATTTATAGAGATCTAGTTTTGTAATAATTTTTTTTAAGGTATTCCAAACAAGTATTAAAATTACCAAAATTTAAAAAGCTACCGAACAAATAATTTTTAAAATTTATTAGATGTTGCAATTTTTTGTACAACCAAGCGGCCCTAAACATACATACATAACTACATTACTATATAATAAAGTATAACTACATTATTATATAATAAAGTATTAGTAGTATTGATTAAAAATTGATGAAGCCAACTATAGATTTAATCAATTTTACTAGTTTCTTTCACTAATAAATCACTCTACCTCTTTTATTTTATTAATTTTTGAATTTTTATAATTTATTTAAATAATTTTTCTTTAAATTTTATTAGTTTTCTTCCATACGCTATTAACTTTTTATTACTTTTGTTGGGTTTCTTAAAATACTCATTAATTACTTACTATTTAATTAAATTTAATAGTTTATTATTTGAAATAAATATTTAAATCTTTTAATCCAAAATAATAGTAGATATATAGTAAATTCTTGACAAGAAGTAGGCAAATACTTTTTAAATTAGGTAAATCAAAGTGACCCTACCTGAGATTTTTTTTAAAATTAGAAAACAGTCCTCACATTAGAAAAATTACTCTTGCCTTCTTTCTTTTTTCTAATAGATTCACACTGATATCATTTACAACAACAAAAAGTATACAAAATCTTGCTAATTAATCACAATTTTCTTACTCTTAATTTAAGAAATCAAATTTACTATAAATTATAGCATTTTATATTTTGGTTAGTTCATATAAAATTCATTAAGTATTAATAAGACTATACAAATTCTAGTATTTATGCGTGATTGGGTAAATTGTTAGGAGAAATTAAAAGTAAGGGAGGTCGAGTAATTATCCAAACATTAGAAGTGAGTGTCCATTAAAAATCTCAGATAGTATAGATTGCCCTTAAAATTTTTACATACAAAATATCATATATTAATTTATTTAACAATTCAATACACAAGATCCTTTCATTGCGAAGTCTGTAAATCAAACATAACCAACCATTTCTCCGCGAACATAGATATTGATTCTTAAATAAAAAAAAAAAGATAAAAGAAAAAGATATAAAATATCTATATTAATTCTGATAATTATATAGTTTCTAATATCCTAATTCCTCTTATATTAATTAATTAGAGAGGTAGTGAAATTGACAAACTAATTAAATTTAAAATTTTGTGATTGAATATATAGTACAAGGATACTACTGAAGCTTCCATTGCGACGGTAAAGCTTATTGCAGATTCTTGCATTAGATCAAAAACTGTTAAGCAACTGATCTATACTGCGAGTGTAATGTCATCTTCGCCGTTGAAAGAAGATGGGACAGGTTATATATCATCCTTAGACGAGTCATGTTGGACTCCACTCAACTATCCCTATACGTATAGAAATGATTTTCTTATGGTATAGTCTCTCGACCCTTCATCTTCATTACATGAATATTACTAAAATTCATATGTTAAAAATTTTATTTGTCTGTGTAGGCATATACTAAATCGAAGACAATGTCAGAGAGAGAGAGGTGTTAAGGTATAATGAAATTGAAAATGGAAAATTAGAAGTTGTGAGCTTGTGTTGTGCTTTAGTGGGAGGGGACACACTTCTTTCCTACTTACCGGCAAGCGTAGCTACGATCATACCACAGCTAACTGGCAATCTCTCTTTCCACAATAGCTTAAGATTTCTCCAAGAACTTTTTGGTTCAATTCCACTTGTCCACATTGAAGATGTTTGCGAAGCGCACATATTCTGCATGGAGAAGGAGTCAATGAGAGGTAGATTCTTATGTGGTGCAGTGGATCCAACCATGCGAGAGATGGAGATCTACTACCAAGAAAATTTTCCCCAACTGATCAACCTGCCAAAAGAGTAAGTCTCTTCAACTTTACTCCAAGTAAAAACTACTACTACATAAAAACACCAACATTGAATTAAATTTATTGCAGAATTTTATCCCTTTTTACTTTGATTTATTTATGTATTTTAGATCATCTCAATTTTTCATTATATTTTTAAATTCTATTATATCTTTCCTTTTTTTTAAAAAAAAATTTATTAACAAAAAACACTACATTTCTGTTGCATGCGGTTCACGTGTCAATTTTGTTTTACGATAATTAATGGAAAGAGTAAAGTAAGAAATACTTACTACAAAGTAATTATCTTCCCCTTTGCATATAAACACTTTTATATATAAACGTTATATGTTTATGTATATGTTGTCTTTTAAAGAAAAAATAATATTATTGTTTAATTAGAACACAAATTTCAAGCTTTCACTAGAGTATTTCTAATTGAGAGAATTCATATCGAAGTTTGAGACAATTTTCATTATTGTTATGAAACAATTTAAGTGTAGTAGTTCAATTCTATTATGATTTGACATGTGATGTTTATTATAATTTAACTATTTATATTGGTGACATGACAGTGCTGGACTATTAGACGAAATGTTACCTTAATTTACCATATTTAAGACTATGATATCAGTTTTTCCAGTTAATGACCTTAGTTTTCATACTTTTAGGCTATTGGGAGGACCAGACAGAGAAAGCACCTGCAATTTTACGAAACTGGTAGAAATGGGTTTTGAGTACAAATACGATATGAAGAAGATATTGGATGACAGTGTGAATTGTGCAGTTCAACTCGGAGCCATCTCCTCTGTTAGATAAATTAATCACCTCTACTATAAATTAATGGCAGCAAATTTCGGTAATAAAGTTGGATAATCAAAATCTACCATCTTTTGAATTGATACTACAATTCACTAAGTCAAATGTAAAACTAACCTTCAATTATTTGAAGATTAACAATAAATATGAATTGAAGTTTGTTGGATAAATGTTAAGAGATCTCTGACACAGTTAATGACAACAATGTAAAATAGTAGAGCAGAGGGGAAAAAAAGTCTGAACAGAATGGAATTAGAAAATATTTTTATGTGTATTTTGTTAATATTCTGTCTAGAATACATTCTATTAATAGAGTTGATTTCATTTTATAATAAGAATATTATTTTATTTTATTTGATAAATAAAATTTTATATTTTGAATACATATTTAATTAAAAAATTAAATTAAAATCTATGTTTGAAATTTAAACAGAATTAAATTAAATTTGATAGAATGCAAAATTTAACTTTTTTATTTAATTTACCAGAATGATTAACAAAAGTGAAAAAGGATAAAGTAAATTAAAGATAAATCTTTCTGATTATTTAAATTTAAATGAATTCCCACTAAATTTTATCAATTTTAATTTAATGTGAAATTCTAAGAAATCTTAAAATTTTAGTAATCAAATCAAATGAAATCCAATTCATCAAATATCATTTTTTTTTTCAAATGTAAAATTTAATAACAATTCTTATTAAATAACATTAAATCTTACCAATTTTAACATTCCAACCATGAACGCAAGTTACAATTTATATACAGCCAAAGATTCTAACTAGCTCACACTAACATTGCCACGTGTATGTATATATGCAGCTGTAAAACTAACCACTTATATAACTAACTAACAAGCACCAAACTGTTCTGATGAGAATTAAGATCGCCTTTTTATGCACTTCTGCTCCTTTTATAATTTTCTTTAATAGTTTTTTGGCCGTAAGCACTATCTGAACTCCAAGAAACAGAGAATGGGGCGTCCCAAAATGGAGCTCAAAAGATTAAAGCACAAGCAAAGCCGACGGACGAATTTCACGAAGCGTCGAGACAAGCTGTTCGAGAAGTCTAATAAGCTATGCAAATTGTGCGGCGCTACGGCGGCTGTTATCGCCATCAGTGAAGGCGGAAATTGCTTCATCTTCGGCGATCCATCCGTGGAAGCCGTTATTGAACGTTACCTTGCTTTGACCTCCTCGGATGCAGTCGTAAAAGGAGGAGGAGATTCGGATGTCTCTGTAAATGATCGGAAACCATTAGAAGAGATTCGACGTAAATATGAAGATGCTTTGAATCGGTTGGAAAGGGAGAAAAGACTTGGAGGGAGTATAGACAATGTCTTGAAATCTTTCATCTTTTTAATTGGTTGAACGGAAAAAATTGTCCGTCGGCCAAATTGGTCAAAGCAATGTGTGAAATTGGTTTATTAGGGCACGTTTGGTTACCACAAAAAAAAAAAAAAAAAAAAAAAAAAATTCCTTTTTCGTTCTTTCAATTTTGTCTAACTTTCATTTAACTTTTGGCAAACGCAAAAAGAGAAGGAAAAAAAAAGTTACAATGTGTATAATACGTCCACAACCACAAAAGGAGAAAAAATGTTAAGGCTTGTTTGCTTTGTTCGTTTCGTTGTGTATTACTCACTATGCTCAAATATTTATCTTTTTTTTTTTATTTCTTTTTTAATGTTTGAGCATAAAAGTATAATTTATAACTCTGACATTTAGACTTAAGGGCCCGATTAGATGGTGCTAAAATTTTAGGGAATAAGTTTTAGAGGGGATATAAGATAAGATGTGGTATTATTTTTAGAGGGTTGACCCACATTGATGTGATGTTTATGGAGGGGGATAAATTTTGACTTGGTTTGTATGTTTTATAAATAAGAGGGGATGAATGATAGAAAAAATAGTCAAATAACTCTTTTATCATTATGATGTCCCAAACTTTGTTACCCATTAAATTAAATATTAAATTACGAAACCAACTCTATTAATTATTTTTGGATAATTTGAAGTTGTATTACTTATTTAATTGGAAATTTAATTTTTTATAAATATGTACTTTTGAATGGTTGGTTATTATCTAATTTTTTTAATTATATTTATTTTGACTTGTTGACTTATCTATTATTTTTTTATTAGTATTATATTTATTTGATCAAATTAACAATACTGTTAATGATGGTTAAAACCGTCAAAAACAAGAGTCTTAAGGGGGATAATTTTTGGTTAACCCTTGCAGTACTCAAGACTTATCCCCCAATTGGGGAAAAGGTAAAGGGAGGAGAAAGCGAAGAGGGGGAAAGATGGGGTAAATTTTGTTATCCAAATAATGATAAAAATATGGGACCCGCACTTATGAGGGGGTAAAAGTTTTGAAGGGGGTCTTATGCTCCAACCAATCGACCCCTAAAGGTGAATTTAATGTGCTATAATTTTTTAAAAATCTCTCAAAATTTTCTACAAGTTATTTACTTTTGTTTTATTACACATATTACAAATTCAAAATTTTTATTAAATTATCTTAGTTTATTATTTTTTATCATTTTAAACGTCTCTTAAATTATAAAACTTTAAAGAGGGGGAGAGAGAGAGAGAGAGAATTAAAAAACAAAACCCCCCCCCCCCATTTCTCATTTGATACTGAGCCTGGCCGTCCCTTTTATTTATTTATTCCTTTATTGGCTCCGCTTGGCGCAAGTGAAAACTCTAAAAAACTCTAAAATTCTCTTTTACATTATTACATTTTCTTTCTCTTCAAATTTCAAAAAAAAAAGTGATGTATCTATCGAAAAAATAACATAACTACAATTCCGTTAATCAAATGGAAAAAAATTTTTTGGGATATCAACACAAAGTCGTGCACTATAAAATGACACCCACTTTACCTATTTTTTATTTAGTTTCTGCATACGGTCCCGACGAAAAGTACCAAATCATTTCGATGGTTTTCACACCCCTACAACCCGTCCTGAACCGATTTGAACTCCGTTCCAATGGGTTGGTTATTGACCTAAATCATCTCGACAAGACTATGGAACCGTTCTGAGGGATTTAACACTACCACAAATCGTCCTAACAAAGGATTTGAGCCGTCCTGACGGTGCACCAGAAATTAGGGATTTGACGAAGACGAAGTTCAGGCAACGTGATGAAAGTCGAACATTGAACCAATAGGCTCGGTTATCCCGCACACGCTCACCAAAAATAGTTATAAGAAAGTCCTAAACCCAACCATTCACGAGAAAATCAAAAAGAAACCCGTGAATCTACCATATACAATATGAGTTTCAAACAAAGGAAAACCTAAATGGAAAACGTAAGTAGAAGAAGAGGAGAATAAATACCTTCTGATTGGAGCAAGAGAACAATGAACGACGAAGTGAGTGTTTGCAACGTTGGGTTTTCGCCAAAAAAAATCAGCTCGTAAGAGGTGTAGAGGGTCTTCTTGAGGCTCTCTTTGTGGAGCTTCTCAGCCAATAAGAAGAACTTTTCCTTATCTATTCTTGTTATCGTGTGTTGATTGATGGGAGGATATAAAACTTAAAAATCTTGCAGACGAAGAGGTCAGTTGCTCTAAAAGGATAGGTGGGAATGGTAGCGTTTCGGTCTCTTTCCATCTTTGCAAAACTGCTATGTCTAAGCATAATTTTTAGATTGTTGTTCCGACGGTAACCAAACTGTCGGGACGGATTCGGCACTGTTCCTCTTCAAAATTCATGGTTTGGATTAGGCACACCAAACACCAAAAAGTGACTCAAACCACACTTTTTGCTGTTTTTTGTTACGCTAAACAGACCCATTTATTGTTCAAAGAGTGTGTAGAGGTGACAAATGTAATAATTTCTTGGGCGTGACCAAGGGCAATTAGTACCGTAATTTTTGGTACTTTCTAAAAAGTTATTAATTATAATTTTTAATATATTTGGTAAATCAAATCACAAATTTTAATATTTTTTTACAATTTTCAGTGTTTAATAAAATTTTTGGTGATATTTTATTTTTTAATAACTTTTAGTAATTGTTGAGAATTTTTAGTAATTTTGGATAATTTTTGAGTTAATAAATTATTGTAACAGAGTAAAAAAATAGTAAAATTTGATGTTTTTACCATATACCCAAATAACAATTTTTAGTACTTCTTTATTAAAAATTTCAGTCCAAACGCCATACAAATCGATTAAAAAGTTTTTGAGATTGAAGTCTGATTGTAATTTGAGAAATCCGTTATCCAAATTAAATCAATACTAATTAATAATATATTTAAGAAATAAAAAATCTGATTCAATTGAGTTATTTATTTTTATATCTTTATTAAAATTACAGCCAAAATAAATGTATATTAAAATCCAGTTAATCTAATATATATAAGGGCATTGTTTGACGCAGTTGTAAACATTTAAAAGAAAGAAAAATGAAGTTTACATTAAAAGAAATAATATTTTTAAATAATGCATAGAATTGTAGCCATAATAAATACTATTTCAGGTAAGATTGATCAGTTACTACTATCTTAAAATTTTCAAATATATGTAAAATTTTTTTTATTGATAAATTATTTTCCATAAATCTATCGTGCAAAATCGAGTCGAACCAAAATTATTAATTTTGTTTTATTTGATTTTTTAATTTAACAATTTAATTACGATTTTAAAACATTTCAAATCACAAAAACTCACGATACAGTTTAAAATTTAAATCAAATCAAACCGTAATAATAACATAGTGAAAGAGAGTCCAAACTACTAGAATTTTAAGCAGTTGAGCAAAGTTTTGATGACTTGAAATAAGCTCACGCTACGAAAGAAATGAAGGGAAAAGAAAAGCTAAGAGTTCTCATGAACTGCTTGACGCATTGTCACTTCTTTTTTCAGCAAAATTCCTACCATGCTTCATCATCCAAAACCTCTCTATTTCTTCAGCCGCAATCGTCAAAACGACGTCGTTTTGACCCACTTTAGCCGCAGCACTGCACGGCTACTGCTGCGTCCCCGAGTTCGTGGCGAGCTATTAGATCCCACCTGCTCATAATCGTTCATTGCATCAGACTTTCCGGTTCCGTACCATACGCAGAAAGAAAGACATCGAAATGAAACCTCTCTCACCCAAAATAGTTTATTATACATATACGTACTATTTGTCGTACATGCATGAGGCACCTGTGGATTACTAATCATACAAATTGGGAACCTTTGTTTTCAATACCATGGGAACGTTTGTTGCGTCAAAAAATAATAAAAAATATTAAAATTTTTAAAAATTTTTAACACATTTTATATTTTTTTGTATTTTGTGAAATTTTTATATATATATATCTATATATTTTAACAAATTTGTATAAATCATAATAATTATTTTACAAACTCAATAACATTTCATAAATCACAATAGCTTCTCTATAAATCCCAAAAAAAATTTTAACCAGTTTCAACAAATTCTGAGGAAAAACGGATTTGATGGAACCAAGAAACCGTTCGAACGGTTTCTCTCTCTAAAAGGATGATGCAAAAATTCAAAAAATTTTATTATTTATCTCTAAATTTTGATATAAAATCGTTCTGATAATTTTTATCTATAAAAAGCGGAAACAAAAGTTAAAAATTTTTACTATACATCTCCTGAAAACTTGGTTTGATGTTACAAAAAAAATTTCCTAAACCACAATTTTTTGCTGTTTGTCGTTGTTTTTTTCTACACCAAATGGGCCATAGAGCCTGAGTAATATTCTTATAGCTTCTACCTCCTGAAAACTTGGTTTGGTGTTACAAAAAAAATTTCCTAAACCATAATGTTTTACTGTTTGTCGTTGTTTTTTTCTACACCAAATGGACCATAGAGCCTGAGTAATATTCTTATAGCTTCTACTAGGTTGTTTGTTTTTTTTTTTTTTTTTTCTTCGAGTAAGAAGATGCAACAAAGTAAGGAAATACTTTTTGGAATAGATGAACAATCTTGTTGCACAAGAATGGGTGGTCAATTCTCCAACAATAGGTGCGCCGTCCTAGCGTCGGGACTCTGGAATTGTGCTATGCTCCAGTTTCAAGTCGATCATTTTTGGAGTCTTCCCCCTCTCCCATTTCCTTACTCGAAGTAAAACGCACTACTAACATGAAGCACCACGCCTCTGTTGTACTCGTAACTCCATTCGGCTTAATTTTTTTTTTTTTTTTTGGGTCACCGTTAAAGAATTATCATATCATCCATTAAAAACCTCCATCAAATTCACCTTCATTGCTCAGAGCAGAGTCAGAATCTTTTCCTCTAAAAGAGGCCTCCGCTTATGAAGAGTCGAAGACCCCTGAAGGTTTCATGATCCTTTCCTTGACAGAACTTTAAAGTAGAAGAAAGAACTTTAAATAGATTTTTGGAGAAACTTTTTTCACTTTACTCAAATATTTTCTCAAACCAAAACTTTAAAAATCCTAATCTAAATTTACATATGAATACAATATATCCAATTTGTAAAGGAATAAGCAACCTAGTTCAAAACAAACTAAAGAAACAATTTCATAAAGTTTGGATTCGTGTTATTCACTGAGACGAGTTTCCCTACAACCTCATATGTCTCCTTTTTTTTTTTTTCCCCAATAAAACCGACAAGTTATTATGCTACTAAACATTGTCGCAAAATTTTCTAATAGCATCATTCCGTTGCATTTTACTAACTTTGCTCTAATATTTACCATTTTATTAGAATCTAAACCCAAAAAGTTAAAATAATTTATTTTTAAACTCTTTTATTTTATTATTCATTTCATTCACTCAGATGATTTAAAACAATTAATGCGCTGATAATTTTACTTAAATAAATTAAAATGAATTATTTGATACATATGAAGATGATTTAGTTGACGATATATGTATATAATGATATATATACACATATATTTATAGATATATACTAGATCTAAGAGACAGATAGTTTAATTGTCTCCAATATTTTTCATAATTTCTTCATCCAAAAGTTAATTTATTTTTTAGAATTTTTTTTAGGTTGAATTGACAACGACCACCAAGAAAGATATATTAAAAATTTTCTTCATCAAATGACCACGAACATCATGCTTTAGGAGCGTGGAATAATTAGGTTTATGACATTGAATTTAATTTTGATAAACCATCAATAAAGTAATTTTTTACATAAGGGACACATCCAGCGTGATTTTATCAAATAACATTCTAATACATTTACCATTCACTGTGGAGTGTTGGCATCAGAGATCGAGTTAGGAATGTCAAATGAGAGATGTCAAAATTTTTTAACCAACAAAAGCAGAAGAGTTACAATGAATTTTAACAGGGACAACTATTTAAATTTTAAAATTTTTAACCATATAGTATAAAATATCTGCAATAATTTTAATCGTTATGACAGGACAAAAACTCCTCATAATCTCCATGAAACTCCACGATTAATTGACACCGGCCATATAATAATCACTTCTGGATAGCAGTAGCAGAAGACAGTGATGTGCGCGTGAATTAGAAAATAGCTTTATTGTTTGTTTTTTTGGCTATCAGGCATTAATTTTTTGATTTTTTTGTAAATGGCTACAGTTAACTTCCTACATTTTAAATTTTTTTTTTAAATATTCAAGGTAAAAATATCAAATTCAACCAGCTACTAAAAATTATCTTTTTTTCCCTTTTCAAATACCAAAAAAGCTAAATTTTTAATAGTCTACTAGTAGCTAACTTAGTTACAAAAAAATTAATTTTTTTATTTCCCAAACTAAGCCTAATACAGGTAAGGGTGTACAGAATAATAATAAAATAAAAAATTCGTTACCTGATATATATATCTTACTTGTATTTCAATAAGTACAAAATTTAGTTTGAGGAATCTTTTTGGTATTTATTGCATAGCCATCAAATCACGTTTTAACTCTTGAGCCAGCTTTTAGAGGAATAAACTGTTGGAATGATTTTTTGGTTTCGTCAAAATAGTTTTGTATCAGAATTTAGAAATGAATAATGAAACTTTTTATTTTTGCGTCAGTTGTATGAAGAGAAACACTGTCTGAACGGTTTTTTGGTTTTGTCAAAACGGTTTTGCGTCAAAATTTATTAAAAGTAGTTATAAAGTTTTTGTGATTTGCACAAAAATTGTTAAGGTTTGTGAAATATTATTGGAGTTTATAAAAAATTTATTGAAATATATAGATATATATATATAAATTTCACAAAGTAGAAAGGATATAAAATATATTAAAAAATTTCAAAAGTTTACAACGTTATATACCATTTTTTGAATCGCCAAACTGGCCCGTACTAAATTTGCCATCAAAAGATAATAACAGTGCTTGGATATTCGCTCTCTTTGGCAATTCCTTTTTCTCAGATTTCTCTCTCAAACAATCCCCTTTTTCTTTCTACTTTTGTTTAATATTTTAATTTCAATCATTAGTTTGTGGTGAGGTAACCAAGGCTTTGATTGGTGGATTGGGTAAGTTCATCTTGAGAGCAGTTCTTATCATTTTTATTTAATTTAGGTGGTAATTGGTTTGATTCTATTTTTTTTAATTTTAGATCGAAAATACTTAAAATAACTTTGTCATTTTTTATTATGTATAAATTCATTTTTTATTTT
>QLOD02000016.1:1444000-1461395 GCA_003260245.2 Sideroxylon spinosum | reverse complement strand
GTACTGAATTTGAAAGAGCAATTGAAGGGTGTCACTATGTTTTCCATGTTGCCACTCCCCTTGTGCATGATACCCAGCGTTCTCATAAGGTTGGTCTTCTCATGAATTGATCCAATATTAAGGGATGGTTTGCTAAAGCAATTTTTAATAATATTTTTTTGGTAATTTTTGATTAAAAATTATTAATTGAAATTTTTTGCCTTTAGTAAAATAATTTTTTAATGAATTTTAATAACTTTTGATTGTTGATTAAAAAATATTAATTATAATTTTTAGATATTTTAAGACTTGTATAAAATTATATAAATTTATAAAAAGTTAATATTTCTTGTTTTGTATAATGAGTAAAAAAATTTAAATTTTACAATCTTGTAATTTATATTTATAGAGATGTAGTTTTGTATTATTATTTTTTTAAGGTATTCCAAACAAGAATTAAAATTACAAAAATTTAAAAGTTGCCGAACAAGTAATTTTTAAAAATTATTAGATGTTGCATTTTTTGTACAACCAAACGGCCCTAAACATACATACATAACTGTATTATTATATAATAAAATATTAGCAGTATTGATTAAAAACTGATGAAGCCAGCTATCGATTTAATCAATTTTACTAGTTTCTTCCACTAATAAATCACTCTATCTCTTTTATTTTATTAATTTTTGAATTTTTATAATTTATTTAAATAAATTTTCTTTAAATTTTATTAGTTTTCTTACATATGCTATTAACTTTTTATTACTTTTGTTGGGTTTCTTAAAATACTCATTAATTACTTACTATTTAATTAAATTTAATCGTTTGTTATTTGAAATAAATATTTAAATCTTTTAATCCAACAAAATAGTAGATACATAGTGAATTCTTGACAAGAAGTAGGCAAATACTTTTTAAATTAGGTAAATCAAAGTTACCTTACCTGACATTTTTTTAAAAATTAGATAACAGTCCTCACATTAAAAAAATTACTCTTGCCTTCCTTTCTTTTTTCTTATAGATTCACACTGATATCATTTACAACAACAAAAAGTATACAAATCTTGCTAAGTAATCACAATTTTTTTACTCTTAGTTTAAGAAATCAAATTTACGACGAGTTATAGCATTTTATATTTTGGTTAGTTTCATATAAGATTCATTAAGTGTTTGTAAGACTAGGCACATTTTAGTATTTACGTGTGACTGGGTAAATTGTTAAGAGAACTTAAAAGTAAGGGAGGTCAAGTAATTATCCAAACATTAGAAGTGAGTGTACATTTTGAAAAAAATCTCAGGATAATATAGGTTGTCTTTAAAATTTTTGTATACAAAATATCATATATTAATTTATTTAACAATTCAGTACACAAGATTCTTTTACTGCAAAGTTTGTGAGTCAAACATAAACAACCTTTCCTCCACGACACATAGATATTGTTTCTTTAAAAAAAAAAAAAAAAGACATAAAATATCTACAATAATTATGATAATTATATAGTTTCCAATTTCCTAATTCTTGTTTTATTAATTAATTAGTTTTAGAGGTAGTGAAATTGACAAACTAATTAAATTTAAACTTTTGTGATTGAATATATAGTACAAGGATACTACTGAAGCTGCTGTTGGGGGGGTGAAAACTATTGCAGATTGTTGCATTAGATCAAAAACTGTTAAACGACTCATCTATACTGCAAGTGTAGTGTCATCTTCATCGCTGAAAGAAGATGGGACAGGTTATAAATCATCCTTAGATGAGTCATGTTGGACTCCACTCAACTACCCTTATACGTATAGTAATGATTCTCTTATGGTATGATCTCTCAATCCTTCATCTTCATAACATGAATATTAACTCCAATGGTAAAAATCATATGTTAAAAGCTTTATTTGTCTTTGTAGGCATATACTAAATCAAAGACACTAACAGAAAGAGAGGTGTTGAGGTATAATGAAATTGAAAATGGAAAATTAGAAGTTGTGAGCTTCTGTTGTGCCTTAGTGGGAGGGGACACTCTTCTTTCCAACTTACCTGCAAGTGTAGCTACGATCATACCACAGTTAACCGGCGATCTCTCTTTCCACAACTGCTTAAGATTTCTCCAAGAACTTTTTGGTTCAATTCCACTTGTCCATATTGAAGATGTTTACGAAGCACACATATTCTGCATGGAGAAGGAGTCAATGAGAGGTAGATTCTTATGTGGTGTAATGGATCCAACTATGCGAGAGATGGAGATCTACTACCACGAAAATTTCCCCTAACTAATGAACCTACCAAAAGAGTAAGACTCTTCAACTTTACTAAAAGTAAAAACTACTATTACATAAAAATACCGACGTTGAATTAAATTTCTTGCACTTGAATTTTATCCCTTTTAAATTTGATTTATGTATTTTAGATCGTCTCATTTTGTCATTGTACTTTTAAATTCTCTTATAATTTTTTTTTCTCTTAAAAAAGAAAAAATCATTGATGGAAAGCACTACAAATCTATTGGGTGCAATTCACATGTGTCAATTTTGTTTTACGATAATTGATGGAAAGAGTAGGGTGAGAAATACTCAGTACAAAGTAATTACCTTCCTCTTTGCACATAAGCAATTTTATTATAAACATTATATGTTTATATACATATATATATTGTCTTTTAAAGAAAAAAATAACATTATTGCTTAATTATAACACAAATCTCAAGCTTTCACTAGAGAATTTCTAATTGAGAGAATTCATATCAAAGATTGAGACAATTGTCATTATTGTTATGAAACAATTTCAATTTATAAGTTTAATGCTATTGTGATTTAGCATGTGATGTTTATTATAATTTAACCATTTATATTGTTTGCATGACAGTGCTAGATTATTAGACGAAATGTTACCATTATTTACCATATTTAAAACTATGATTTCGGTTTTCCCAACTAACCAATCTTAAATTTCATACCCTTTGGTTATTGGGAGGACCAGACAGAGAAAGCACCTGTAATTTTACAAAGCTAGGGGAAATGGGTTTTAAGTACAAATACGATATGAAGAAGATATTGGATGACAATGTGAACTGTGGAATTCGACTCGGTGCCATCTCCTTAGTTAGATAGCTTATATGTAGCTTTAAAAAATGTATTAGAGCTCCAATTAAGCTTCCTCTGCTATAAATTAATGGCGATAAATTTTAATATAAAGTTGGATAATCAAAATCTACTATCTTTCGAATCGAATTTTAATTCGCCTGTACTACAATTTACCAAGTCAAATGTAAAACTAACTTTCAAATATTTGAAGATTAACAACAAATATGAATTGAAGTTTTTTGGATAAATGTTAAGTCTGATACACAATTAATGTACAATAATATAAAATAGCCGAGAAGTGGGGAAAAAAAAAGTCTGAACAGAATGAGATTAGAAAATTTTTTAATGTGTGTTCTGCTAACATTCTGTCTGGAATACATTCTACTAATAGAGTTGATTTTATTTTATAATAAGAATATTATTTTATTTCATTTGATCAATAAAATTTTATGTTTTGAAGACATATTTAATTCAAAAATTAAATTAAAATCTATGTTCGAAATTTAAACAGAATTGAATTAAATTTGAAGGAATGCAAAATTTAACTTTTTATTTAATTTACCAGAGTGAGTAACAAAAGCGAAAAAGGATAAAGTAAATTAAAGATAAATCTATCTGATTATTTAAATTCAAATGAATTCCCACTAAATTTTATCAATTTTAGTTTAATCTGAAATTCTATAGAATTCTTAAAATTTTAGTAGTCAAATCGAATAAAATCTAATTCATCAAATATTATTTTTATTCCAAATATAAAATTTAATAACAATTCTTACTAAATAAGATCAAATCTTACCAATTTTAACATTCCAACCATAACTTAAATTACAATTTATATACAGCCAAAGATTCTAACTAGCACACACTAATACTGCCACGTGTAATAAATATGCAGCTGTAAACTAACTTATATAACTAACTAACAAGCACCAAACGGTTGTGATGAAAATCAAGAACGCCTTTATATGCACTTCTCCTTTTTTTATAATTTTCTTTTCTATTTTTTTGGCCGTAAGCATTATCTCTGAACTCCAAGAAACAAAGAATGGGACGTCCCAAAATCGAGCTCAAAAGATTAAAGCACAAGCAAAGCCGACGGGCGAATTTCACGAAGCGTCGAGACAAGCTGTTGGAGAAGTGTGATAAGCTATGCAAATTGTGCCGCGCTACGTCTTCGGAAATTGCTTCGTCTTCGGCGATCCATCCGTGGAAGCCGTTATTGAACGTTACCTTGTTTTGACCACCTCTGATGCGGACGTAAAAGGAGGAGGTGTTAGGAAATAATCAATTGTGGGCCAGTATGTTATTAATTGTGTGTTATAAGCTATCATAAAAGGTTTAGTTCATTTAAAGTGATCTGATAAGGTTTAAAGTTTTGGGCTTTATAACATCTCATTTTGTATGGGTTTTTATAATATGTAAATACCTAAACTTATATTTCTATTTTATGATGGGTCGAATAGAAGTTGGGCTTTTGCAGTTAATATAAATAGGTTATGGTTCTCATGCACTCTGACATCCCATCATCAGAGAGGATTAGGAAAAGAAGCCGTCGTATTAACTTGGAAGATCAAGAACCATAAAATTGCAACCATAGATTCAGGTACGCTTCCGCAATAATATATTTTCTTGGTGATTCAATGTGAATAAGATCCGGGTAATTGATGATGGTATTCATCATATTAATTTTATTAAATTAACAAGTGGTATCAGAGCTAATTCATCTTTGAATCATTAAGATTTGATAACTAAAGTTTAATAATTTGGGATGCGGGTTTCAAATTAACTTTTCATGGTTAGTTAATTTTTGAAACAATATCCTTCAAATTTCGGTTCTTTTGCTAGTGTTTAGTTTGAAATTGATGAGTTTTTCAATTACAACTGGCTGATTAAATTTTGGAATATTTTTTTTTTTAAATCTGTTGGAAATTGATATATATATATATATATTTGTAAATCAACTATATGTGTCTATATATATACACGGAGCATGAATATGTCTGCACGACAACGTATATGAATACACGAATAACATATATGTGTATATATTACTTTCATTGATCTGGGAAAGGACAAGACCAAAAAAAAAGAAAAAATGGAAATTCCAGAATACTTTCATGACGGCGGGCTTTTACACGGTGTAGTCACGTATATGGTTTATTCAAAACATTAAATTTTTTTTTTTTTTCGTTTCTTTCGTTTTCTTTAATTTTCCATTAAAAAAAATTTTAAATTGGATTTTCTTTCCAATTTGGAAAAGTTATCAATTTGTTCCTGGAATTGCTTAATAATACACAAATATATTTATTTTTTGGATTATGATAATAAGGAATTAATTAAGTAATTAATTTTAAATTTAAATTTTGGCATTATTATTTTTGGTGTATAATATTCAACAATGAATTAATTAAAGCAACATGTTGCCAAAACAACTTCTCTTGTGGAAATTTCTTTATTTTTAAATATTAAAAGGTTATGTGTCTGTAATTCATGCGAATATTAGCCGGCCCAAAGGAAGGTTAATATTTGGCCGAATTGCATATACACCTGTGGTGGTAGACATGTGATAATTATTAGGTTTTCATGTGAATAGTAAGTCAATCGAAAGATGAGTTTATTATTTGACATGAGTTATTGTCAGTGTTTGATTACTACAACAAGAGTACTACTTACAATTAATATTACTGTCCAAAGATTTGATATTAATGTTGTGCTGGGTATCTTGAGATGGGGTTTACCATTATTTGAATTGATTAATTATTAATTATGTATATTAATGTGAGCATGATTATTTATTTATTTATTTATTTTGGGTTATTTTGTTCTCTGTTCTGTTAATATGTCTGTTACTACCATATCTGCCAACATAAATTCAATTCCTCTACTGAATGGTACAAACTTCAAGGATTGGAAAGAGAATATATTGATTGTTCTTGGCTGCATGGATCTAGACCTTGCACTTAGGATTGAGCAATCTGCTTCTCTTACGGATGAAAGTTCACCTGATGACCGGAAGAACTTTGAGAAGTGGGATCGCTCAAATCGCATGAGTCTTATGATCATTAGCGCGGCATTCCGGAAGCCTTTAGGGGCGCAGTATCCGAAGGGATAACTAATGCCAAGGAGTTCCTTATCGAACTTGAGAAACGTTTTGTGAAAAACGATGAGGCTGAAATAAGCACGCTTTTGCAAAGCTTAATTTCAATGAAGTATAAAGGCAAGGGGAACATAAGGGAGTACATCATAGAGATGTCTCATATTGCTTCAAAACTTAAGAAACTAAAGCTTGAGCTATCTAATGACTTGCTCGTGCATTTGGTATTGATCTCGCTTCCTGCATAATTTAGTCATTTCAAGGTCAGTTACAACTGCCAGAAAGAGAAATGGTCTCTAAATGAGCTTATTTCGTATTGTGTACAAGAGGAAGAAAGGTTAAAGCAAGACAGAACTGAAAGTGCTCACTTGGCAAGCATCTCTAAAGATAAGGGCAAGAAAAGAAAGAAAGAATATGAAGCTGCAACTAAGGGTCCAGTCCAAAAGAAACAGCAGCAAAACAATGAGGGCTGTTTCTTTTGTAATAAAGCTTGGCATGCAAAGAAAGGGTTGCCTGAGCTACTGAAAGCCAAATGATGGTGAAAGATACATCTTTGTAGGAGATGGCAAATCGGTAGAAGTTGATGTAATAGGCACTTTTAGGTTATTATTAGGAACTGGTTATTATTTGGATTTGAAAGACACTTTTGTTGTACCGTCTTTTAGATGGAATTTGGTTTCTGTTTCTTTGTTGGACAAATCTGGATATCATTGTTCATTTGGAAACAATTAGTTTAGTCTTTCATTAAATTCAAATGTTATTGGTACTGGTTCATTATGTGCATATGATAACCTATATTTGCTTGATATTATTGTATCATATAATGAAACCTTGCATCATAAGAAGTATGATTAGTCATTCTACTTTACCAGAATCGTTCTGGGGAGAAGCACTAAAGACTGCAGCTTATATTCTTAATAGAGTACCAACTAAAGCAGCTGCCAAAACACCTTATGAGCTTCGGACAGGCAAAAAGCCTAGTTTAAAGTATTTTCACATTTGGGGATGTCCAGCTGAGGTAAGGCCTTATAGGCCATATGAAAATAAATTAGACTCCAAAACAGTGAGCAATTACTTTATTGGTTATTCTGAGCAATCTAGGGGCTATAAATTTTATCATCCCACACTTAGGTCAATTTTTTGAAACGGGAACTGCAATATTTTTTGAGGATGTTGATTTTGGGGAGAGAAATAAAGTTAGAGACATTGTCTTTGAGGAGGAATCGGTTTCAATCCCTACTATTGTTTATGATAATGTACAGGCTTCCATACATGTCATTGATCAAGAAGGAAATTAGGAACCTCAACAAGACAATGTTGAACAACCTTCCATCCAGAATGAGGTAATTATTCCAGAAGAACAAAATCAACAATCTCAAGAACTAATGAGATCCACAAGAGAAAGGAGAAGTGCTATCCCAAATGATTATATAGTTTTTCTCCAAGAAAATGAGGAAGATATTGAAATGGTGGAAGATGATCCAATCAATTTTCATCAAGCCATGCAGGGTTCTAACTCTCAAAAGTGGATTGATGCCATGAATGAGGAGTACACGTCTATGCAAGACAATAAAGTTTGGGATCTTGTTCCATTACCAGAAGGTGCGAAACCCATTAGTTGTAAATGGATATTTAAAACCAAAAGGGATTCGAAAGGTAATGTGGAAAGATATAAGGCTCGTCTTGTAGCAAAAGGCTTTACTCAAAAGGAGGGCATCGACTTCAAAGAGACTTTCTCTCCGGTTTCTACGAAAGACTCTTTTAGAACTATTATGGCGCTTGTTGCACATTTTGATCTTGAGTTACATCAGATGGATGTTAAGACGGCGTTTCTTAATGGTGACATTAATGAAACGATCTATATGGTGTAACCAGAAAACTTTGGGTTGGGAAACCCAAATGATATGGTTTGCAAATTAAAGAAATCCATCTATGGGCTCGAACAAGCTTCCCGTCAGTGGTACCTCAAATTTCATCAAGTAATTATCTCGTTCGGTTTTGAGGTAAATGATGTGGATGATTGTGTGTATCACAAGTTCAGTGGAAGTAAGTATATTTTGCTGGTTTTATATGTTGATGACATATTGCTTGCCACAAATGATATAAACATGTTGCATAAAACCAATAGATTTCTATCAATGGATTTTGAGATGAAAGATCTTGGTGATGCATCTTTTGTATTAGAGATCCAGATATATTGAGATCGCTCTCAGTGTACTCTTGGATTATCACAAAAGGCCTATATCAATAAGGTACTTAAGATTTGGCATGTAAGATTGTAAACCAGGTGACACCCCTGTAGCTAAAGGAGACAAATTTAGTCCCAATCAGTGCCCTAAAAATGACCTTGAAATTAAGGAGATGCAGAAGATTACCTACGCATCAGCTGCTGGAAGTCTAATGTATGCTCAAGTTTTTACACGTCCGAACATAGCATTCATTGTTGGAATGCTAGGCAGATATTTAAGTAATCCTGGGATGGATCATTGAAAAGAAGCCAAGCGAGTTATGAGGTACTTACAGAGAACAAAGGATTACATGCTCACATAAAGGAAATCAGATCAGTTGGAGATCATTAGGTTTTCTGATTCTGGTTTTACTGGATGCCAAGACAGTAGGAGATCCACATCAGGTTATATATACCTGTTGGCTGGAGGAGCTATATCCTGGAGGAGTGCTAAGCAGACACTTATAGCTTCTTCCACAATGGCAACGGAGTTTATAACTTGTTATGAAACATCCAATTATGGAATATGGATGCGAAACTTTGTTATTTGGCTGCGAATTTTAGATAGTGTTGAAAGACCATTAAAGTTATTTTGTGACAATAAGTCAGCTGTGCTATATTCCAACAACAACAGGAGCTCTTCGAAGTCTAAACACATAGACATCAAGTTCCTAGTTGTTAAGGAGAGAGTTCAGAGTGGTCAGGTGTCTATAGAGCATATTGGCACAAACTCTATGGTTATGGATCCGCTCACTAAAAGCTTACCACCCAAGGTTTTTCATGAGTACGTAGCTCATATGGGTGTTACATTACTTGATGATATATTGGTTTAGTGGGAGTTTGTTTTTTGGATGCTTTTCAGTTGTAGATACATTTTATGAATTTATTTTGTGCAGAATAAAGTATGATTTATTTACACTCTGAATGTATTTACTGTGATCTTACTAAAAAATAAAGTTGGACCAGTTGGAAATAGGCGTGTTTAGATCACATTACATGTAATTTCTATGCTACACATCCATACTTGATCTATGTCATTGATTATATTGATATACATGACTATTGATGGGTTCAGTTATGATACATATAACGAAGACCGCTTTAATCCTATATTGGTATAATTGATGGACCAAATTGTATAGAGATGTTTGGTACTGATAGCAAATTTTGAACTCATAAGGTTATAATGCACAACTGTAAGCTAACATATCTGGCCCAAGTGGAAGATTGTTGGAAAATAATCAATTGTAGGCCAGTATGTTATTAATTGTGTGTTATAGGCTATCATAAAAAGTTTAGCTCATTTAAAGTGATCTGATAAGGTTTAAAGTTTTGAGATTTATAACATCTCATTTTGTATGTGCTTTTATAATGTGTAGATACCTAAACTTATATTTCTATTTTATGATGGACTGAATAGAAGTTGGGCTTTTACAGTTAATATAAATAGGTTATAGTCCTCATGTCATATGTAGGGTTTTCTTATCACTCTGACATCCCATCATTAGAGAGGATTAGGAAAATAAACCGTCGTATTGATTTGGAAGATCAAGAACTACAAAATTGCAACCATGGATTCAGGTATACTTCCGCAATAATATATTTTTTTGATGATTCAATGTGAATAAGATCCGGATAATTGATGATGGTATTCATCATATTAATTTTATTAAATTAACAGGAGGAGATTCGGATGTCTCTGTAAATGATCGGAAACCATTGGAAGAGCTTCGACGTAAATATGAAGATGCTTTGAATCGGTTAGAAAGAGAGAAAAGACTTGGAGAGAGTGCGGAAAATGTCTTGAATTCGTTCATCTTTGTAATGGTTGAACGGAAGGATTTGTCCGTCGGCCAAATTGGTCAAAGCAATGTGTGAAATTGGTTAATTAAGGCTCGTTTGGTTATCACAAAAAAAAAAAAAAAGGATTAGTTTTTTCGTTCTTTCAATTTTTGTCTAACTTCATTGACCTTTTGGCAAACATAAAAAGGACAAAAAAAATAAAATTACAATCTGCATAATACGTCCACAAACACAAAAGGAGAAAAAAAAGCTCAAATATTTATCTCTTTATATATATATATATATATTTTCGTGTTTGAGCATAAAGAGTATAATTTATAACTCTAGCAGTTAGATTTAAAAATGCGTTGAATGTGTTATAATTTTTTAAAATTTTTTAAAAATTGTTTATTTTTTTTATCTTTTGTATAAATTATAAATTTATAATTTTTATCAAATTATTTTATTTAACTTTTTATTTTATTTTAAACGTTTACTGTAAATTATAAAACTTTATATATATAGAGAGAGAGAGAGAGAGAGAGAAGAAAAAAACATAAATTTTAAAGAGAGAGAGGGGGGGGAACGCATTTATTAGTTGATAGCGTACATCCGGCTAGACCTAGCCGGCTAGGCCTAGCAGCCTGCACCAACGTTTTTATTTATTTATTTATTTACTTATTATTGTTCAAACAGTGTGCAGAGGCGACAAATGTAATAATTTCCTTGCGCGTGACCAAGGCGACATTTGGGCTGCGTTTAGAGTCCCAACAAAAAGTTAAAAAAATAAAAAATATAACTTTTTAAAATATAAAATGATCGTCGGTTATTTGTGGTTAATTTGATATAAAATTATTAAAAATTATATAAAATAATACGTAATAAAATCTTAAAAATTTTTAAAATTTTGTGAAAATTTTGGATATAAATATCAGTATAATTTTTAAATAAATCTGACAAACTCGTTGGAATACGTTATTTTGGTCCGTTTTAATGGATTTTGAGAATTTTTTAAAAAAAATTGGAATTTTTAGAATTTGAAAAAGGTAAAACTTTTGAAAATTTTTAAACTTTTTTAAGTTTTTTTGGTACTCCAAATGATCCCTTGGGAAGATAATTTTTATAATTTTTAACGTGTTTGGTAAATCAAACAGCAATTTTATGTAGTTTTTTTTTATGATTTTTGAGTGTTTAATAAAATTTTTATAATTTTTAATTTTTAGTAAATTTGAATAATTTTTGATAATTTTTAATAATTTTTGATAACTTTTGAAAGAAATAATTACTTTGGCGAAGTAAAAAAATAAATAAAATTTAATGTTTTACCATAGATCTAATGAGTAGCTTTTGGTGCTTTTTGCTAAAAATATCATTGCCAAACACTATCCAAATCGATTAAAAAGTTTCTCAAATTGGAGTCTGATTGCAGTTTGAGAAATCCGTTATCTAAATTAAAGCAATACAATTTAATATATATAATTATTTCTATATTAAATATATTTAAAAAATAAAAAATGTGATAGTAATTGAAAAGTTATTTATTTTTTTATCTTTATAAAAATCACATTCAAAATAAATGTATATTAAAATCCAGTTGTAAACTTTTACAAGAAATGAAAGTGAAGTCTACAATAAAAGAAATAATATTTTTAAATAATGCAAACAATAGAATTGTAACCATAATAATTACTATTTCAGGTAAAAAGCTCGATCAGTTAGTACTGTCTTAAAATTTTCAAATATATGTAGAAATTTTTTTTAATTGATAAATTATTTTCCATAAATCTATGATACAAAATCAAGTCAAACCAAAATTAATAATTTTGTTTTGTTTGATTTTTTTATTGAATAATTTGATTACGATTTTAAAACATTTCAAATCAATAACTTACGATTCAATTTAAAATTTAAATCAAATCAAATCAAACCGTAGTAATAACATAGCGAAAGAGTGTCCAAACTACTAGAATTATGAACAGTTGAACAAAGTTTTGATGACTTGAATTAAGCTCACGCTAGAAGAAACTACAAAAGGAATGAAGGGAGAAGAAAAACCAAGAGTTCTCATGAACTTCTTGACGCATGGTCACTTCTTTTTTCAGCAAAATTCCTACCATGCTTCACCATCCAAAACCTCTCTATTTCTTCAGCCGTACGCCCAAGAACGCGGCCAGCTATTAGATCCCACCTGCTCATAATCGTTTATTGCATCAGACTTTCAGGTTCCGTACCATACGCAGAATGAGAGACATCAAAATAAAACCTCTCTCACCCAAAATAGAGGTTGTTTGGTAGAAAAAATTTGGTAGAAAAGGTACATTAAAAGTACAAAGATTTGATATAAAGATGATAAGTGGTAAAATTTGATTGAAAGACAGTACGAACTTTTTATAACTTTTGATTTTTTTATTGTGACCAAACAGTTTATTATACATATACGTACTATTTGTCGTGCATGCATGAGGCATCTGTGGATGACTAATCATACAAATTGGGTACCTTTTGTTTTAATATCATGGTATATTTGGTGTTTCAAAAAATAATAAAAAAAATTAAAAATTTTTAATCATACAAATGGGGTTCCTTTTGTTTTTAATATCATGGTATGTTTGGTATTTTAAAAAATAAATAAAAATTAAAATTTTTTTAAAATTTCTAACACATTTTGTACTATTTCGTGAAATTTTTATAAATATATATACCTTAACAAATTTTTATAAACTTTAATAATTTTTTTACAAATCCAATAACATTTCACAAATTACAATAGTTTTTCTACAAATCCTAAAAAGTTTTTAACTACTTTTAATAAATTCTAAGGAAAAATCGTTCCGATGTAATCAAAAAAACTATTCGAAAGATTTCTCTCTCTAAAAAGCTAACGCAAGAGTCAAAACATTTTACTACTCATTTCTAAATTCTAATACAAAATCGTTCCGATAGTTTCTATTTGAAAAAAACTGATACAAAAATAAAAAATTTTTACTATTTATCTTTTAAAAACTTGGTTTGATGTCACAAATTTTTTTTTCTAAATCACATTTTTTTTTGTTTGCCGTTGTTTTTTCTTCACACCAAACGGATCCATAGAGCCTGAATAATATTCTTATAGCATTCTACCAGTTTGTTTGTTTGTTCCCCCCCCCCCCCCCGGGGGAATAAGAAGATGCAACAAAGTAAGGAAATACATTTTTGAATAGATTAATAATCTTGTTGCACAAGAACGGTTAGTCAATTCTCCAACAACAAGTGAGCCGTCCTAGTGTTGAGACTCTGGAATTGTGCTATGCTCCAGTTTCAAGTCCTGAGATCATTTTTGGAGTCTTCCCCCTTTCTCATTTCCTTCCTCAAAGTAAAACGCACTACTAACATGAAGCACCACGCCTCTGTTGTACTCGTAACTCCATTCGGCTTAAATTTTTTTCTTTTTGTTGTTGTTGTCACCGTTAAAGAATTATCACCTCATCCATTGAAAACCTCCATCAAATTCACCTTAATTGCTCAGAGCAGGGTCTGAGAATCTTTTCCTCTAAAAGAGGCCTCCGCTTATGAAGACCCCTGAAGGTTTCATGATCCTTTCCTTGACATGGGTATCACTTAGAACCAACAATGTTTTGTGGCTAAAGTTATGGGATTATCCGCGAAATTTCTTTGATCGTTATAGAAAAGACACATTAGACGGCAAACTCACCGTGATATCCTCACTCTATTAAATAGTCATATGTTATTCACTTAACTAAATAATTGCTCTTTTACCTTTCATGAGTATTGTGCAGAATACGAATCATGATAATAATACAAGTGAAAGTAGGCAAACAAATAAACAAGATATATTAACCACAAAATAAAGGCATGAGATCTATGTATTTCAATAACGTACTTACATTCATTAAGCATACCAAGTTTTCACCATAAAAGTAGGAGAAAGAACCTTAAATAGATTTTTAGAGAAACTCTTTTCACTTTACTCTTAATTTTTTTCTTAATCCAAAACTTTAAAAATCCTAATCTAAATTTACATATGAATACAACATGTCCAATATATAAAGAAATAAGAAATCTAGTTCAAAACAACTAAAGAAACAATTTCATAAAGTTTGGATTCATGTCGTTTGCTAAAACAAGCTTCCCTGCAGCCTTATACGTTTCTCATTTTTTTTCTGTAAAACCATAAAATAATTCTACTATAGAACATTGTCGCTAAATTTTCTAATAACATCATCCCGTTGCATTTTACTAACTTCTCTCTAATTTTTATCATTTTATTAGAATCAAAACATAATAAATATAAACCCAATTCTAACAATAAGTCTAACACCCTTTTATATGTGCCTTCTTTCATAACGCTTAACTACAACATATCCTTTATTATAATTATAGCTAGCCTTTATTCATGTACTCACAATCTTACTTCAAACTATCTTAGTCTCACCCTTATTATAGTTACCTCTATTGATTACAGTCATCAATGATGCGTTGAATTATTCCCAAATAGCAACTAATTTCTTATTATTTTTCAATAGTTAAATCTCCTGAGCGTTGTACCCGACCGTCAACGTCTTGCAACTAGTTTCTAGGGGTTATTTTTAAAAAAAGCCATCGAAAATAATGTCTCATAGTATCCAACTTAATTTGTGCTGTGAGAAACGATATAACTCATAGATGAGCTTAATGGCAAGCTTAATGTTAGATAATTAAGGTATGTGACATATAGGGGAAAGGATATAACTCATAGATGAGCTTAATGGCAGGCTTAATGTTAGATAATTAAGGTATGTGGCATATAGGGATGATCATCTCAGTCGACCAGTCCATACCCTATCGATACCATGTCCCAAATAGGTAGAGGATTTAGGGATTTTTGGGGATCGGGTAAGATATGGGGTATGAGTTTGTTCCTGCCCCTATATCCTATCATACTCATTTCCCGACCCATCTCTATCCCTACTCGTCCCTTCCTGTACTTTGTGTATATATATATTTCAATTTTTAAGGACAAAAGCATAATAGTAGTGTATGATTTTTTGGATCAATTCTGTGAATTCATCATCATTAACCGTCCATACATTCGTAAACACAAGTATGGCTTTTATGGATTAACCGAGGTTGATTACTTTCTTAGCTTCATTTGGATAACTTTCACAAGCTGTTTTCCCTTTATTTAGAAACAATTATCACAGTATTGTCATATAATGGTTTTAGGGACTGTCGAAATGATGTGATACTATTTTCAAAATGGACACAACTCAAACACACTGATTGTTAAAAAAATAGGCATCGATAGAAGTTTTCATTGACTATTTGGCAGTCCACCTTTGCTCCTCTATGTAATTTTGTTGTGAAATTCTTAAAATTAAGTTATTGTTTTGCTTACTTGCTCTCTCTCTTTTTTTTTTTTTTTTTTCTTTTTCTCATTTCGGATACCCAATTCTACACCAGGATCTCCGTTCCTTGTTTGGGGTGAGGATGAAAGGCAAAAATAAATTCCTAATGAAGATTGAGTAGGGTATAGATATTGATTTGAGCTCGCGAATTGGATACGAGGATAACCGTACCCATCCTCTACCCATTTCTAGTGGCATACGTCCTTTAAACACTCTTATCTTTGACAATAGCATAAACTAGGCTAATTTTTAACTAAAAGTTCATGGTAAAATATGTATGTGTAGAGTGATAGTAATAATTAGGGATTGAATCAAGTATGTTAGATGACAGAGGCTAAAATAATTAGATCTAAAAGAAAAATATAAATGGTACGGTGAATTTTAATAGAAGAGAGTCAACAACCTACATAATTTTTAATTTTAATTCTAACTGTTGTGGGTGACCAAACCCTCTATAATAACTTTATCTCGGTCAATAATTATTTTAGGAAAGATAAATTACAAATTTCCTTAACTTAGGTTGGTGTTTAATATTTCTGAGACATTATGACATTAAGGGAACTATCTTCCAAGTTTTCCTTTCAAATTTAAAGAGAGTTTTAACCTTCATTATAATATATAAGTAGTTAAACTCTCCAGAAACCGTTGAATAATTGAGAATTAATCACCTGTCTCCAACTAGTCTGTACATCCTGTTGATGAGATCTTCTTCTTGGTCGGTCATTTTCACGAACTCCCACTCAATACTACTCACTTCTGAACAATCAAACAAGAAATAAAATAATCAAAAAAAATAAAAATTATCCATTAATTACAAACTCAAAAATTGAAAATTTCCTTAAAAAAGAAAAAACCAGATAACTAATTAGACGGACAGAGATAAAAAATAAAAATATTAATAAAATAAAAAAAATCAGAAAAACACAAATTGATATTCTTACCTTCGGAGCTGGTAGTGGTGGTGGTATTGGCTTGCTTTCGGGGCCGTTTGTCCATAGGAGTCCTATATCAACAACACAACATACTAATTAAAAGCAGGAGAAAGTTAATTAATGGGAGGGTGTTGAAAAGAAGAGTTTTGTGTCCGTACCTGCCTGCGTGTGGGGGTAAGAGAGTCTTGTGTAAATTTTTGCTTCTCTAATGGAAAAGGATGAAAAGCTTGAGAGAGAGATCTCATGGAATGGCGGATGGTAGCGACCAGAAAGTTTATGGACAATTCGATATGGTTGACTTGTAGTTATATATCAGCAAAATGATGACCTTTTTATATTCCGAACTTGAATGGCAGAACGGTCATTGAAAATAAATTCAGTAAAAAGCAAATATTTGAAGCATTTGTTAACCCGTCAATATCTATATCTATATAATAAAATGACTCAATTGATTTGATATTTATGTATGTCAATCCACGTCAACAGTGCCATTGGCACGAAATACCCTAGTATATATATACACACATTTGGGCATAGATTATTTAATATTGATTGAGATGAAGCTAGATGTTTTATTCAAGTTAATAAAGGTAGCTTTGGCCGGTTTCTATGTTTTGATATTTATATCTAAGTGATGGAATTAAGGTGAGAGAGATTTTTATGAAGTTAATAAAATTCATTTAACTTTCTGTACATGAAAAGGACCAAAAATTTCAAATTTTCACAATTTTTTTTCCCCTTTTTGTCAACTCTCTTTTAAGTTTCCTTAATAAAAAACCAACTTATCTGATTTTAAAAATTAGGCAATCAGATATACTGAATGTTTAAAAAAAATATGTACATACATATATATATATATATATATATATTAAAACAATAGGTAATACGACCAATTACTTTGACACATTTTTTTATTTTTTTT
>QLOD02000016.1:1432564-1443900 GCA_003260245.2 Sideroxylon spinosum | reverse complement strand
ATATATATATATATATATATATATTAAAACAATAGGTAATACGACCAATTACTTTGACACATTTTTTTATTTTTTTTATCTTTTTTATTTTATTTTATTATTATTATTGTATTTACTTATTTATTTTGTTTTGTGATGATGTGAGAGAACCTAACCAAGCAATGCATTTTGAACTAATGAACGTCGTAGGTAAGCCAGGTGCTAAACTTTTTATTACCGCTATCAAAGGACTAATTAGATAGGCAGGGACTGCCGACAATGGGCCCCACAGGAGGCAATTGCGTCCATAGTTTTGGAATCATATCTTAGATTACGGATAATTTGTTTGAGTGATAAAAAATAAGATAATTTAATAAAAATTATATATTTATAATTTATGTAGTGAAATAAAAAGTAAATAATTTTAAAAAAATTTAAAAAATTTTTAAATTATTTTAGCACGTCAAATGCATCTTATGTTTAGAATATGTGTTTGTAAGAAAAAATAATAAAAATATAAAATAAAATGAAAAGTCAAACTTATTTTAATTTTTATTGAGTTAAAAATTGAGGTTAAAATTAAAATATAATATAAAAATAACTTTTACTTAATTAAATATATAAAAATTGCTCAAATCATTAATTTTATCTTATTTATTTATTTATCTATATTCGTTTTCCTCTTCTCCCCACAAATTTATATTCTAAATAGCATTAGATGCAGGGTTGGGCAACCCCTAGGCTACGAAGCCACTACTGGAATATAGATAACATTGACTACCACAAGCCATCATCCAAAGGCACTACGTGATCGCCTATTACGTTAGACGGCCGCTTATCTTTCACATTTAAAATAATTATTTTTTTTAATTTAACCCTACAATCAATTAAAAATAATTAACCACTCAACATATATATATATATATCTTATCTATAAATTATAAACCTAAATTCTATATAACTCAAACACAAACCCAAAAGCTCTACTTATTTTATCTTACAAAATTAATTCTTTGAAAAATAAATAATAAATCCCCAAAAAAACTCATCGAATCAGTTTTTCAAAATTTTAAAAAAAAAATTTATTTGAACAACTTTAATTCTATGAGTAAAATAGAAAGACATAAAAATTTAAAAGTAAAAATAATGAATATGCAGGATAAAAGAATTAAAAAAAAAAAAAGACAGAGAAAACAATTAAAAACAAAAGCACATGCAACAAAATTTTAAGGTGAAATGTGAGATTTATTTATTTGATAGAAATTTATTATTTATTTTTTTAGGAGATGAATTTTTTTAGTGACAAGATATGTGCTATTTATTTATTTTTTTAGTAATTTATCATTCATTTATTTAGTGATTAATTTTGTCAGTTAAGATAGGATAAGAAGGAGAATTTTTTTGACTCTTTTTCTATGTTTGAGTTATATAGAATTTAGGTGCAAACTTTGTTGATATAATATATATATTGACTAGTTATTTTTAATTGATTACAGAGTTAAATTAGAAAAAATAATTATTTTAGGTACAAATGATAATTCGTTAACTAAACTAACTAATAGATGAAATACATCCAACGGGTCTCTTGGGGTTAGCCCGAGTGACTCGTGGATATGTTCCCCCACAAAAATTACATGGATTCGATTTTTGATTTAAGCAGGATGTGCGTAGGCGACAGCGTACATCTCCTTGGTTTACTCATCGGTTACGCGGTTCGTTGAGAACTGTAATAAACCGGTGCGGGTTCCGGGTTATCAAAAAAAAATAATACACCTAACGATATATATTCTCACGGTTAATCGTTTCTGTACGACATATATAGAGAAAGCCACTACAAAAGTTCAAATTATTTTAGGTTTTTACTAAGTTATCATCATAAATTTTATTAAATTATCATAATTAATGTTAAAAAAACTAATTTTAGTACAAAAATATTATATTTTTCTCCTGATGAGTCAAATATAAGTAACTTTTACGTTATCGTTTACAAAAACTGGGTCTCCTCCCACGTAATTGGGTGTTAGCCTAACATCTCATTGCAGAGGTTATTTGGACCAAGTGAGGCATGTCCATAACATCCCAAGAGGAGCTGTCCTACAGGTCTAAGGTATATTTCTAACTGGGTGTTGGTTTATCAAAAAAAAAAAAAAACTCAACTTTTACTAATTTTTTTTTCTAATTTTCTCTAATCAAATTCCATCATTATCACTTTTACACCAACTTTTAATTTCTATTTTTTATTTTTTAGCAAACAAAAAGACTAAAATTAAATGAACAATTAGGATTGTGATACGGCTAGTGACACCAAACCAAACGAAGAGCTAGAAAGAAGAATATATGCCCCCCACCTAGTTCCAAGAACTTTAGGAAAAGAGAAATTCCAGCTAGCATAAGAATAGAATAAGTTCTGTTTGGCTCTTTGGAAAAGGTAAGAAACAAAGTGAAAATGGAGGAATATATACCCACCAGCCTCATAACCTATATAATAAATGTCCCACTAATCTCTCCTGGGTCTCAACTCTTCAAGCAATCCCAAAGACGATATTATATCAAACACTTTCTAACTCTTAGTTTCAGCCTCTCCCATGGCCTCAATTCAGAGTCACAAGCCCGAAGATCAAACCAAACATCATCATGAGCATAAATTCACTGAGAAACTGAAAGACATGGCTCAGTCAATAAATAGGAAGATCAATGAGCATAAGCACCGCGGACATCGAAAGAGGCAAGGGGGACGGAAGAAGGAAGGCCAGATTAGCTACAAAAGCGGCAGCAGCAGCAGCGACAGCGAAGATGAGCCCCGCCTCATGGGAAATTAAAGGCAAGTCTGCTGCCCATTAAGACAGGCCGGATGGGGCCTGGAAAATAGAGTCGAGGTTTAATTCCTGCCCGTCCATTTAAATTTATCTATTTTTTTAATAATATTCTATTTTAAATAAAAACAATAAAAATTTGTATTTAAAAAAAAAAAAAAAAAGAGGATGAGTTTAAAACATCCACCTAAAGGCAAGCGCCCTCACCCTCTCTTAATGTCACTGCACTTACCTTATGTTTTTCAGTTCTAATTTTGCATCTTAAGAGCCCGTTTGGAGCTCTAATAAAATTTTACGAAACTTTACAAATCTCTATGAAATCCAAATCCTTTACTTATTGCATAAATTACAAGACTACAACTTTTATAAATTTATACTAACTTTTATAACTCTAAATAGTTTCTAATTTTCTGTTTGTATGCAGAACTAAGAGGAGAAGCAACTGAGAGCTGAGCAGCAGGGAAATGGTAAAAATAGAGATATGTAGTAGTACAAAAGGTAAATAAAAGCCATCAGAGACCGGTTATGATCCGGCTGAAGCTAGTGCATGTAGCTCTACGAGTGTTGTATACCACCTGTCAATTGGAAACCTCCTTTGTACTACATCTAAGTGAATAAAAAAGGTGTTGATTTGGTAATTGGGAAGGGCGCACAACGTAGCATACGCACTTGGAGTGCTAAATTTAGCACAAAAAAAAAAAAAAAAACTCTAAATTTCTTTAATTTTTATCAATTTTTTCTATACCAAAAATCTCTATTTTTTCCAACTTTCTCTAACTTTTAATAATTTTTTCCAATTTTTATTGGATAGCCAGACATTATATTAATTTCTAGCAACAGATCAAAGATCAAACAAAAGCATTTGATATCATACACCATTATACATATACAAACACAAAAGTTTAGGCCTAAATATCCATTGAGAAAGGTGATCTCTAATGATCCATCCTTAAGAATTACATGTATTTCACATATGCTGCCAGCTAAGTCATGTTCACGAGCAAAGTACCAGAATTCCAGTCCACACTTAACTCAACAAAGCCATCCTTACAAGACATTCTGCAGACATCGCAAAAAGCAGGAACCAAAGACCCAAAAAAGACAAAATATAGACAAGACATTTCAATTAGGAAAGGCGTGACCTTCCTTGTATAGACTTAGAAACAAACACAGCAATGGCACGAACAGCATGATCTTCAGCTTCTCCTTGGGTGGTCCCCTTTGATTGCAAATGCTTCTTACCAATCTTGAAGGAGTGGTCACCGCCATCAATCACATGCAACCCACTAACTGATTTCATCTTTTTCCGAACAGCTTCCAGCTTTTCCAGTGGACATAACCCATCCTTGCTACCCTTCAAGGAATTAAATCACAGGACAATAAGCAACAGAGTGAAGAATGGTGAGGACTTGGACCATAAAATAAAAGTGAAGATGGATACTATCTCTACCAAGACCCAAATTTGTGTTACAAAGATCCAGCTAGCACACCCATTCACAACTATTCAGTTTCTTAATGAATTAAGAGAATACAGGTAATTGGTCTTACCTGTACAAACATAGTAGGGACTTTAAGTTGCAGCAACGTCTCATCTCGCATTGCTCCATTCATGCCCTGAAATTTTGTGCTAGTGCATTAAATGTCACTTGCGCTTAAAAGCTCTCCATCACCACCATAATTGCGAGGGCAAAAGCCAATTGACATGTTATAAGAATAATTTAGCAATACTATGATATGACAATTGTTCACAAACTTGGATGCAAGTAACAAAATATCGTTTTTTTTTTCCTCCATGAAATAGTTGAAAATTTTCTATTTCTTAAGAGACCAAAAACAAAATATTAATAGAATAATAATTCTATTGTTTCCATTGAAATACAATAAAAAGCACCAAAAGTATTAACATAATACACCAAAATAATAAGTTACTCAATTATTTTATTATTAATCTATTGTATATTTGGTTGGATTTCAATACACACTTTAAACATTTCTAAATATTTTAATATTTTTATGTCGCTTTCAAAACATTTAAGAAAGTTTTTGAAATATTCCCATTTCTAAGCTTCCTAGGATTTGTTATGCATGTGTACAAATGATGCTGAGTAGGTATTTTAAAATATAAATACGTAGTTGGCTTATACTGAATGTGGACCCACTGTCAAATCAAGTATTCCAACTTACTGTTGTGCAACAGAAAACAAAAGCACTCTGAAAAACATTTTTTTTACGCACCAAATGCTAAGAGTTGGCAGAAGGACAACAAATTCAAAAACAAAATACTGCTGCGTGAATAATGGGCAACCTTTAGTGGGTACCCCAAGCACACTACAGCCGTAGCACTAATGCCTTCCTCACCAGCCACCATGCAGCTGATCCTACACATACAAAAAGAAAAAGAAAAATTTAAAGATACATCTTGTGTGGATAATAACAAGCTTGAAACTGCTCATACCAATTACCTATTTGTACAATGTTTCTAATTTTCCTGTGCTCATTATCCATCAATATGGATATAGTATGACATGGAACTGTGAAAGCATGACTTACTATTGAGGCTACAATCCATCTTATTGATTCATTAATAGAAAAAGAAAACATGTCACGAAGAAATTCTCATGGGTACCAAAAAAAAAAAAAAATCTAAATTTGATTGTTCAAAATGTGTAAACCTTAAAACAAAGGTTATTTTGAATTGTTCTCAATATATTCTGAATTAAGTTTAGTGAAGCATGCATTGACTTCTCCAGACACCAATAGTACAATTTTCAGTTATGATGCAATCCGCTTGCAGCTATAAGAAATGACTTTATCATTAAAGATAGAAGCTTGAGCAAAAGAATCAAGCATTTCAGGGCATGCATAATTGTTTCCTGAAATATGCAGCACGATTACCTTGAACCCATGGATTTTCCAATCAAAATTAGTGGATGTCCAGGGTAGTTTGCGACAGCCTTTTTGACAACATCCACATGAAAGTCAACCAATTTTTCAGCCTTGGGAGGAGCCCCTCGTTTTCCACCAGAGATGTCTGTAAGGAGTCAATTCAAGTGGTGAAAATTTACAGCAAAAACAGCCCATAAGTGCAATTCTACAAATCCTTTAGTTTGTTCCATCTTAACAATCAGATATCCTTACAGCTGAAGGTATCACACAAGTACAAATACTTTTCCAGATCTTGGAAATTGGATTTCATTGAATTCAACTTGCTTAATGATTTGGACCCCAACTTCCCAAGCAAGTCAAAATAAAACAAACGTTAGGTAAAAGGCAAACCAAAATAATGCTTTGATCAATTTATAAACTTACAAGGGTAGTCAAACGTCATAACTTCGACAGCTTGCAACCCCATTGCCAACATGTCCTTCCATCTGCACGAATTAGGTGAGAACGTCACCAAATTGAGAATCTGAGCTCACAAATGGGTTTTCCTTTTGCCTGCATACTTATTAGTGTTGTCCAAATAATTAAGAAAATGTATTCTAGCAAGAAGACAAGTCAATTGGTAGAGAACCTACAAAAAAAATATATGATCACTCGGTTGGAATAGTCACAGATTTTTCAGGGTCCAATAACCAAACCAGCACAAGAATGGAAGATGTCTGGTCTCCCCATACACATCATTTAAGGGTAAATGCAAGTTTGATCAATCATTTGGTTCATATGTTCCTTTTGAATAAAGATAGACAAAAGAGTTTTTAAGGCTAGTTCTTCTCCCGACCGATTCAAATTATACTTTTGTGTAAAAAACTTGTAACCACACCAACCAATTGTGCACAACAAGCTTCGAACAAATTTGTTCTTCTGTTATTTGTCTATTTTCACAATACCATAGCTGCGTTACATTTATAACAACCAAACCCCAGAAAGGAGAGATAGACCCAACAAGTATTGATAAGAACTCTGCTGATTTTTCCCTCGGACTCCTAGTCTCCTCCTGACCCTGTACTGTATATACCCTGGCCATAAATCGCCCCAAGGGGAAAGATGAACTTAGAACATCAGATTTTCTTAACAGTTTTCTGATCATCCCATAGACCAAGGTTCTGTTTGACTGCTAAGAAAATGTGTGGATATATATATATATATATATATATAAAGAAATATTAAAAGAAAATAAATATTAAAAAAAGTCCCACATGAAATAGAAAGATGAATCTAACATTTTATGAAAAGAAAACCAACAAAAATCAGAACTTGCAAAATTTTCCTACACCCTCTCTCTCTCTCTCTCTGTGTTTATTTTAAAACTGAAAACCAGGAAAAGTATAACCTTGAGCCCACAATCTTGTGAATTTAAGCATCTACAAACAGATTACGCATACATGTATATACATTAGTGCAAGTGTATAAGAAGAGGAAACAGGCCTAATCATCCAATCAGAAGTGGAAGGGGCACCGGCACCGTGAGCAAAGACCACAACCGGTGACGTCTTCTTCTCCTTCTCCAGAACGCTTTCTGAGCCATCAATCACCGGCTTTTTCCTGTCTTTTGGCTCTTCATCTTCGTGTTCGCTCTGGTTCTCGCGCCCACGCTTCGCTGAACGCGAGGAGGAGGAAGAAGAAGAAGCCATTGCCGTTCAATCAGAAACCTTCCGGCGATGTTTGGAGTCGTTGACTTTACGCCCCGTCAAAGCCCTAATTAGGAACTTTTCCCGCCAAAATGCAGCAGTAAACTGGGCTGGGCTATCCCAACCGCACGGTTTATGTAGCTGAGCTCCCCAAGGCCCAGTGCAGATCTATTCATGCTTTTGTATCCTTTTACTTCCTCCAATTAATAGAATTTTATTACACAGATATTATAACAGAAAAATAGTAACGATAACAATTTTGAGATCACAACTTATAATATTACATATTTTCTTATAACTAAAAGATTAACACATACTGTGCTACATATATATTATATATATTATATATTGCCACCAGCAGTGCTGGTCCGTCGTTAAGGCAATTGACTTATGTATCATATGACATATAATGCCGCATATAAAATAATATAAATAATTTAAAAATATCTGTGCAATTCTTTTTGGGGGGTGTTTGTTTAGAGAGATTAGATGACGGGGTAAGTAATATCATGGGATAATATATGAGATTGGATAAAATATGGGATTAGTTTTTGACGTGGGATTATAAATATAGTGTTTGATTGGTTGGATATAAAGTGGGATAAAAAATGTGATTTAATATAAAATGCGATAGGAAATAATTCTGAACTTTTAAATTTTGAAGGGAAACAAATTCAGAGATGAGGGATGAGTAATACTACATCTCCCATGGTATTACTCATCCCCCATTTTGGGGTATATAAGTTCAGACCGGAGTTCTAATACTGCAAAACAAACACATGACTAAAATCAACTTGATAAAAAATTGTGAACTGTTTATCCAATCCTTCATTTTAATCCTTCAAACAAACATGGCTTTAGTTCTTTTTACAACCCTTGATTTCTATCTACAACTTTTAACTTTCTCCAATATCTCTTTTTTCTTACCTTCATGTTTTAAATATATAAAAAACCTAGTTTCTATACCACTCTTATATCATTTTCTCTTAGTCAATATTCTCTATCTACAATTCCTAATCTTCTCTAACATTTTTTTTTTTCCCATTCATATCATTAAATAGAAACCTAGTTTATATGGGGCCGATTAATAACACTTCCTTTTTTTGTTTTTTTATTTACTGTTTTTTGTCTTTTGTTGTTGTCATTTTTTTTTTCTAAAAAGAAAACTGAAATTGCATTTTAAAGTACAATTTTGTTTATAATTATTACTTTTTTGGCAAAATATTTAATTTTTACAGTTTTTAAAAAATAATTGAATTTAACAAAATATACTTCATATTAATTTAATTTAACAAATTAGATTAATTAAATTAAATTAATCAATTAGATTATTTATTAAAACCATTTAATTCAATAATATAAAATATATTAAATTATAATTATAATCTAATTTCTATTTTTATTTTTTAATAAAATAAAATTATATCAAATAATTCACTAAATATAAAATATATTAATTATAATTTATTAATATTATTTATTAAAAAATTGAATAAAATATATTTCATAATAATTTAAATAATTTAATTCAAATATTTATTAAAAATTATTTAGTAAAGTATATTTAATATTAATTAAGTTAATTACTAAATTAAATTAATAAAATTAATTAATTAAATTTATTTTATTTTATTATTTATTAAAAGTAATTTAATAAAATATATTTCATATTAATTAAATTATATTAAATTAAATTAAATTATATTTATTTTTTATTCAAAATAATTTAATAACATATCTTTTATATTAATTAAATTATTAAATTAAATTAAAATAGTTAATTAATTTTATTATTTATTAAAATAATTTAATAAACTATATATTTCATATTAATTAAATTAATTAATTAAATTTAACTAATTTGACTTAATTATTTATTAAAAATTAATTGTTTTAACCAAAAAATTAATATGTAATATATTTTAGTAATTAATTTAATTGATTTATTTATTAAAAATAATTTTAGATTAATAAAATATTTGAATAAAATAATTTATTTTAATATGATATAACAAAATAGATAAAGTATTAAAATTGTCAAAATGGTTGTAACAGAATTTATTCTATTACCTTTTTTGTTCAAGTTTTTAATTTATAAAAAACAAAAAAAAATAAATAGATTTAACACATATGTTTTTGTTGTGAGTTTACAAAATTTTAAAAACATAAATAGAAAAAATAGAAAAAAAAAATAATGGGTTATACAGCTCTTACATTATTATCTCTCTCTCCGTCTCTATCTCTATTGCTATCTCTTTCGCACGATTTTCTCCTTTATTTTGTTTGTATTCAATTTTTTTTTTTTGAGCTCCATCTCTATCTCTCCATCTCAATTTTTTCTCCATTCAATTCTTTCTTTTAGTTCTATCTCTATCTCTTTTATCTTATTGTTTTTTCCTATTCAACTTTTTTTTTTAGTTAAAACTAGCGAGAAGCTATCTTTTTAGTTAGGAAAAAGGTTAAAGAGATTGCATTCCTCAAGTTGACTTCCAGGTTATATTATTCTAACTTAAAAATATTTTTATCTTAATTATCGTTGTTATTAAATTTAAAATTATTTGATTATTGTGCTTAATAGCTTGTCAAATTCTATTTTATTATAGTTATATTTGTTAATTTAATATGACTATATTACTATAATTGAACAAATGTCTAATACCAAATATGTTTAGAATATAATATATTAAAACATATTGAATATCAAAGTTTAATAAATAATTTTACATTTCAAAAAACTAGAAGAATGATACGAGACTATTTGTACATATATATATATATATATATTTTTAGTTTAGATAGGCTTCGTTAGATATTTTGCCTTAACCCCCCAAATTCCCTAGATCCAGCCTTTGCCAGTAGACGATGAATCGCTCCTCTAATTTTTAATTTTTATTATTAAAATCTTATATTTGCTTGTGTTGATACTGAGAGTAAAATGAAAGAAACATTTGGGAAATCGTACAATTTGAGAGAATATTTTAGCAACACGAACAAAATAGATAAAGATATGGCACGTTAGTGGAGATGGGCTCCTCGAGTACCCTTTCAACTTTTGCCTAACTATGAGACAATGACCATTTTAGAAACAAATAATTTTTGTTTCGTTAGGGTGGCATGATATAAAGAAACTGCGCCACTAATTAGCGATAATTAGAACACACTGAAGAAGTCTTTCGGTGCAATATACAAATATATGAGACAAGTTTCACGTTGTCTAATTGCTTTAATTGTTGCAAACAATCAAACCCCGTTGTTGCATTGTTCCTTTTGTAATGGGGAATTACTCATCAAATTTTTATTTTTAAATAATTACTAATAACAACACCATATGATCTTCTTCTTCTTTTTTTAACTGCACAGCGTTTAAATTAAAAATTTCTAAACTTGAATTTATATATAAAATATAAATTTTGGCCAAAAAATACACTTTATCAGAATTTTAAAATATAACCTTATCAATAAGAGTTTCTAGATGTAGATATTGAAATCAAAGTCTCTAATCATAAAAACATAATAAAATAATTTATTACTTTTCTTTTCTTTTTCTTTTTTTTCTTTTTTTGTCAACTGAATCTTTACTTTTGAAAATTGAATTTTAATTCATTAATATATTTATTAATTTTTATTTCTATTCTATTTTTTATAAATTAAATTAATTTTTATTTAAAATAGTATATACATAGTAATAATGTGATTGCTAAATAATCATTTACAGTGAAATTTATAAAAATTAAACAAAGAATTAAAAAAGAAAAGAAAATTAATATTCTAATGTTGTACAGATTAGATACAGAAATTTTGATAGTACTAGTACAAGCATTTAATGTTAATTAAAAAATTTGTAAATTAAAAAAATATATATATATTTGAATCTGTAAAGTAAAAATCTGGTAAAAGATAGTAATGCAAATATTTTTAATATATATTATTGTTTTTGCCACATTACTCTCTTCAATTAAAGTTATTATCAATG
>QLOD02000016.1:1252715-1270298 GCA_003260245.2 Sideroxylon spinosum | reverse complement strand
GGGAGTTTTTGGAATACTTCAGGATGTGGGTAGTTAGGTGGAAGATTATATATGTATATATTGTTGCAAGACCGATTGACCATCTTTGCCTTGACAAAAACACAGCCTTATCCATTTTGTTTTTTTTTTCATGTATGTCCCTAAAAATTACAATGATGGCTGCCTTCAAACCGTGTATCCACTAGTATGAATAGAAAAATTAATTAATTAGACTTGTTGATGCCTACAGTCCCTTCATTAATTAAACTTTAGTACGAGATAAATTTTTTGTGTAAAATTATTTTATATGTATGATTTAATAAAATATAATTTTAAATTTTGATAGAATATAATTGGAATGTGGAAATTTCTAATATCCAACCATCCATATCCATCGTGGTATTATATTTTTTTTTTTTATTTCCGGGGATTATCTACTGATTTAGACAATTAATCCATTCTATTTTTGTGATTCTAAACATGGGATGATTTGGGACCACGGAATATCACAACACACACACATATATACCCAACCAATCTTTGAAATAGAATTCAACCCTTGTGGGCTCAGCCACTGGTGATGTTCTCTCTTCGTAAAAAAGGCTGGGGAGTATGATCCGAAAGCTCAATCTTTCTTAAAATCGGTTTCGAGCTTTAAAAAAACATTCAAAATTTTTCATAAATCTACATATAAAATTTTAATTTTTTAAACACTGTACAAACTAAATGATTGTACTTTTATATTAATTTATGGAACTGCAAACATACTCTAAATTGTTTTAAATGTGACAAATCTATCTTTAGAAAAAAAAAAGATGTTAATTTAGAGGCATTACAAAATGGAACCCCGCTTGTCTCCAAGAGAAGGAGAAGAATGAAACACCTATTCCTGTCTCGTCAGATTACTAAGACAATTTGGTTTGGCTGTTATCTTGGAGCTAAGTTCACCCCTTGACTTATCCCTTCCTTTTTGGCTCAAAAATAATTTTGACAAAATCTCAAACTTTCTATTTCATCTCCATTGTTTTATGGCAAATTTGAAAAAAGAGAAATAGAGTTTTATTGAATCAAGTTTAACCTAATCCTTTTAAAGTTATGTATATATAAATATATATAAGAAGCTTTTTTTTCTTATCTGACTCGATTGTTCTTTCGATACAAGAACAGTGTATTTAAGGTATGAAATGAAAGACCGATACACCAATGCCATTTTTTTTCTCTGAGCCGATCATTCCTTTGATGGAAGGGCAGTGTATCTAGGGTATGAAATGAGAGATCTTTTTCCAAATTATTTAACGATGCATTAAGGATCGAATTAAAGTAAATATCGCAGTTCTTCATTGATATAGAAATTGAAAAAAAAAAACTAATAAAACTAGACTCTAAAAGTAACCAAAGAAACTCTGGCATTAAAAAAGACACTAGGAGTGTGTGAGTGAACAAAGTGTTCAAGGCTCATACACGGCTTAAACGTGGACTAGTGTCCAAATGTTTAATATTTCTTCATTGATGTAGAAATTGAAAAAAAAAAGTAATAAAACTAGACTCTAAAAGTAACCAAAGAAACTCTGGCATTAAAAAGACACTAAGAGTATGTGAGTGAATAGAGTGTTCAAGACTCATACATGGCTTAAACGTGGACTAGTGTCCAAATGTTTAATTTTCAATTCTAATGTTTCCTTTAAAAGTTACAATCAATTCTCAAAAAGAAAAAAAAAATTCACACCACAGATCTCGTAACCTGAGAAGTAGGTGAATAATCATACAAAGCATGCCTTCATTAATAATACCCTGATTAGAGCATTACAACCTCTCTAGAGCAACACACATAATAATCATAATAATAACTTAAACGTAATATAAACTAAGCATTGGCACATGCCAGACAACCATGCTCCAACATCACCCACAAAATAAATAAACATTGGCTTTATGGCCTTTATAACCTAATCAAATAAATCTCTATGTTAAATAATATTACAGTCTCAAATAAAATTAAACTTAAGCAAATAAAAATGCAATATCTGCAATAGGTTATGCAACTTTTAGTCCCACCTAATTATTAGAATTTGCTTCTGTAACAAAGTCTATAAAGATGTGAACACTAATTTGCTTGTGCCCTCGAAACATTATAAAATTATATATACAATGTAAAGCAATAATATTAAATGCAATCATCATGTACAATTCAACATATATAACTTACCATAATACATCATCAAAACATTAAGATTAACATATGGGTGAATCATATTTCTCGTTATCATCATAATTTCTCAATATAATCGAATATCATAATCATTATCACCAATCTGAATACTTTGTCCAATCATTATATTATTTAGCATTATTATTGTCATTTCCCAATTACATTATTATTTCCATTTAAATCTACGGAGTGGGTACAATCAACGTCATCGCTCAGAGCCACAACACATATTATCGTTAAGGATCACGATTAACCATAATATATTTCATATTGTAGGCTACTAACCTACCGGCATGAATACTAATCTCAGTGTAGGTTTTGAATCTTTTAACTCTAGGATAATCTCTATATATTTCGTATTTTTCCATACTCTCTATCCTTATGTCACAGTATTTAATCATATTTCAATTTATCTCATTTTATTTTCATTAACATATTTATATTCATCTTATCATCCCATTCAATCAATTAGTAGCTCAAATCATCATAATTACCAATTTGATAATCTCAAATCATTCCAATATCATCTCAACATATTTTTAACTTATTTTAGCATTTCATCACTTTATTAACATAATATCAATTCATACTCATGCAATAATCATATATTTCTCATAAACAACATTAAAACATCTTAAATTAAACACCTATCAAGCATAAGATATGAACACATATCAAAAGATTACAAAATAGCATTTTGGAATAAACCTGGGTGCTTGCATACGGACTTGAGTGCTCCATTATGGGCAATTGCTCATTTTAGTTCGATTTGTTTTTACATAATTAACTTCCAAACATATTTTTGACCAACACTTTAAATCCTTAAAATATCCAATGTACCCTCACACCTATGTTCAAGAAATTCCAATTTAAGAAAAAAGATCTGGAAAGCATAAGTTCTAAAGAAAGAGATCTAGGTGCCCCCATGAGGGGCCCGGGTCCCCCACTTTTCAATAAAGGATCGCCCAAACTAACTCAGGTGCTTGCCTAAATTTGAAATAGTAGCAGTTCAAAATACAGGTAAATAATTAAGGAGATTTAATTAAAAATAATATTGGATAAAATTTTGTGAATAATTGTTTTTTTTTTTTAGTAATTGTCTTTTTACCCATTATACTTAAGATGAAAAGCGCTTACACCCCTAAATTTTAAAAATGTATCTTTATATCCCTTGTACTTTGGCCTCTAAATAAGTTTAAAAATTACATTTATACCCCCTATATTTTATATTATATACACTTATAGTCCCGATTCTATTTAATTTTTAGTAGGTATTTTTGTCATTTCACTTAAAAATTTAACGCTGTTTATAGCTTCAATTTAGTCTAAAGTACAAAAGATATAAATATAGGTTTTCAAAATTCAGGGAGTGTAAATGATTTTCAACTTAAATACAAGTGGTAAAAAGTAATTATCCCTTTTTTATTGATACAATAATGATTTTTATTAACACATAAAATATGTACAATATAACATCTTTAAATTAGTTGTATTAGGATCTCCTAAAATTTATTAATTTATTGAGATATTTAATTTAAAAAATATTTTTTTTAATTTTGTTTTGGCTGAATAATATGCATATTATATTTATTTACTTGTTAAAGTTCAATAAACTCCATTTATCACATCAAGTGACCAAGTTAAAGTTCAAAGTCCTACAAGACTCAAAGTACTGTTTATATATTTAACCAGTTAAGATTTCATTGAATTATAATCAATTTATAGAAATCCAATGTAATCAATTTATTTGAAACAAGTACATGCAACGTATATTGAATCAAAACAAATACTACGTAGCCAAACATAATCTCTTAGTGTTTATGGTACTAGTAATAACCTTTGCCTACGACACTGAGAATTGAAATTTTGGACAAAAAACTTCAAATCAAAAAAACTATGATAATTCATGGGTTTTAATTTTTTTTCCAAAACTTTAAGTCCTAATATCTATTACATGTGTTTTGGTCTCTCTCTCCAATTAATTTTTTGACAAACACTATAAAAGAAAACATAAATTATGATATTTTAATTTGGAAGGTTTAATTTCCTGTAAAACTATAATTCGGCAACATTTAAGTTGGCAATTTTGATTTGCAGATAATCTTCACTTTTGAAATATGGTAAATTTTAAAATGCCAAACCGTTTTCTGAGATAGAGGATAATGGAATCCCACTAAAATAAGAATTGAATACGAAATTAAAAATATAGTAATGATCTCAATCATTAAATGAAAGAAAAAATAATTTCTAACCGTTTGATCCTTGTTTGTGAAAATGATACTTTCAAAAACTGTCATCTTTTCTTGTACAGATATTTATGGGAAAATGCCTTCACATCTTAAAATGTCCCAAGAAATAATAATGATAGAAGAAATGTGTAGCCATTATGAGAGCAAAGCAAAAAGCATCATTCATGCACACCAAAATAATTGCAGTAATGGATTTTGAAAAAATATGACATGCAAGTCGATCAATGGACAATATTAAATATACTTAAGAATTTATCAAAATTTCTCTCAAACAATCTATAAAAAGATGGTGTTAGGCGGTACAAATTAACAGAGTTCCACGACCTAGAAAAGATTCTTTATAAATAGAATATTCAATACCAAGAGTTGGTGAATATGATTGGAGAACTAATCCAAAAAAAGGTAAAAGAGTTTATGACAAAGATTTATCCTCCTGATACTTCAGAATTCAACTTTTCTTTGGGTTAGCTAGAAAAGTTCAAATTTTTACAGGGAATTAAGACATTTCATCATTTTAGAGAAAGTCGATCAGTTATAGGAGTGTGCATGGGTCCGATTGGGTTCACGTTTAACCTGAAAACCGAACCTATTTTTTTAAGTTCTTAAAACTTAAACCCAAAACCGAACTAATTTCAAATAAGAATCGAACCAAACTAAATAAAAAAGTATCGGGCTGGTTCGGGTCTATTTTCAGTTTAAATCATTTTAGGTTGGATCGGATCAATTTTCGGGTTGTTCAATTTATTACCTTGGAGAGTTGATCGGATAATTGGCCGTGATGCTGTCCATTAATCTGGAGACTATTGATTGAGATTTTAAAAGAAGAATTGGATATATCATATTCTAAGGAATATATCCACATTCTACTTTTGAAATGGTATAGGTTGTGAAAAATGGGATTTCTTATTTAATCTCATTAAAGGGCCAGAAGACAGGATTTTATACTGATAAGTTCATTTCTACAATTTCGGATGGTAAGAGAGTTCTTGGTAAGTACTGGTAGGGTGCTGGTTTTGCTTTGAAGGCAGCACATGGTGGTGTTGACAGTGTTGTTTAATATAACAAATGTAACCTAAAAAAGCTATTTAACATAAACAAGTAGCTGGAACCGTATGACACAGAAGTTTTTTGATGCTGGATTCTCTTCTAACATTTGAAAGTTGCAAATGGTCAGTAGGCTTGATAACCTTTATTCAACAAAATTTCTTTAAAAGGATCTAATTAGTAGCATACATAAGGAAAAAGAGGGAACTTATTGTAAATCTATATATTATATTTTATATTTTTTTGGGTTGCTTCAAGTTAATTCAGGTTAAGTTATTTTCAGTTCGAATTCGGGTTACATATCTACTAAACCGGAAATAGAATAAAAAATATCGATTTATTAATTTTGTAACCTAGAACTAAGCCCAACATGATATAGACCCTAACCAATTTGAACTAAAGTAATTGGATTGGTTGGTTTTTCAGGTCATTCGCTTTTTTGTATACCCTGATCAGTTGATATGGATAATATGGGGAGCAAATTGAAGCTATAGATGCAAAAATAAAACAAATTTTCCCGAAAAATATTTTCAATATGAATGAAACATGGTTATATTTTCGGTTTCAACCTGATCATTCCTTTACAATAAAACAACTTGAAGGAAAAAAAAAAATCAAGACAAATAAAGGCTTACAATTGTTATATGATGTAATGCGGATGATTAAATAAATAAAAAATTGTTTACGAATAATTGGTAAGTAGTTTAAGTCTAACTGTTTTAAGAACATAAACATGAATAACTTGAATTGTCAATTATGTCAACAAATATATTACTATTATGCTATCAATATATGCATTTTTTTTTTTACTTCATTTGTTATTATACAAAAGGTGTGTGATTGTAGTTTTTTCATATTTATTATAGTTTTTTTTAATCAATACAATATGATTTAATTAAAAAAATTTAACTATGATCATATTCGCTTATCAAATAAGTCTTTCTAATATAACATTAAATGTTGTATTTGATACAAAACAAATACGAGATATTAATTTTATTTTACTTTTTTAACATTCTATCCCACGATATAATCTCTCAAGATATATTTATATAAAGAGAATGCAAAGCCTAAAAATTATTAAAATCGAAACTTTTTGGCCAACTTTCCAAGTCTAGTAAAAAAGATTAGTAATATTTTATTTTTATAATTTTTTTCATTAAATATTATTGCAATCACTAGGGGGTGTAGCTCATATGGTAGAGCGCTCGCTTCGCATGCGAGAGGCACGGGGTTCGATTCCCCGCACCTCCAATAACTATTGGAGCTTTTAAATTCTCTCTCTTTTTATTTTTATATTTTCCATTCTTCCCCTCCGCCAATAGCATTTCCGCAATCGGACGGCTAAGAACGTTTTCTCTTTTCTTTCTCTCGGTCATCAACCAATCGGACGGCCAAGAACTTTCGCGTCCGCATTAATAGCTTTGCACCATGCTGACAAACATTATCCCACTTCCCTCCATGGCAACCTCTCGTTCCTAATCTCATCTCCACTATAGGCGAGTGAGAGAGAGAACTTCAGCACCGCAGCATTCATACATTTTTCTCCTCTGCTTCAGAAGAAGAAAAGGTTTTAGTAAAGCCAGGTATGACTCTAAACTTGGGGTCTCCTTGGCTATCTCGACTCTCTCCACACCTCTCTAAACTCTCCGATTCATCTTCTCCAAACAACGCCGCCGCCGCCGCCGCCGCCACCAAGACCGGCACTCTCCTTTTCCTCCTATTCAACGCCAACTCCGACACCTCCACGTTGAGAAACCAAACCTTTTCGGCCTTTTCTTCTTCCAAGAAATTCAGGAGAAGAGCTTCGTTGAGCGAGAGCGAGAACCAGGTCGCAGAGACGTCCGTGCCGGATTTTTTCGACGATGACTTGCTCAATCGAGTCTCTGCCGCGAACGATGCGAACGAAGCCTTGGACTTGATCGCAGAAAAGTCGGAGAGAAGTAGCGGTGTTGTGAGCAATTCCGATTGTTGTTCGATTATATCTGCTGCGTTTGAGCGGAACAACGTCGAATTGGCGTTGTCAATCTTCTCCGCAATGCGTTCCAGCTTTGATCTCGGTACGTAATACATTCTACATGCATAGTACGCGTGCACAATGTATATATCTATACTAATGTATAAGGGACCATTTTGGCGTCACCCAAGCCTACTCGCAATTTTAATTCCTTCAATTTCAATATTAGATAGGGGTAGAGGAAGGAAAGAAAATAATTAAAAATAAATAAATAAATAAATAAAGAAGAAATTGAGAATAAAATCTAAGTGTGTGCCTCCGCTAGTGTTTATATCGAGTATGAAGCAAGAGCTAATGCAGCTCTATTTCCCAAATTTGGAAGTGAAAACAAGAGATTGTAATGTGGATTGAATAGTAAAAGACCAGAAAATGACGCTTAAAATATCTTAATATTGCCGTTCTAGGCTGTAAATTACGTAGATTTTTTTTGGTGAGTTACGTTGATATGTCATTGTAATGTTTATGTGGTGCTTTAAATGCACATTGCTGAAAAACCAAACCAAATTAAGTTTTTTTCCACTAGGTGGTGTCGGTCATATGAATTTGATGACGCCAATTAAATAGGCCATGTTTTTCGTTAAATCCATGAAGGTAAAGTCATATTTAATATTTTCTTTAAATGCACATTGCTATGATATCAAATTTCTAGGTTCAGCTAAAACTCCAATGTGGATGTATATATCTTTAATTGGAATAATGCATAAATAGGCTCTTAATTTACATCCAATATACAAATATAACCCTATAATTTAATTTGTAACAGTTCTATTTCTGAACCAAGAATAATATATAAATAAAACTTCGAATTATACTCGATGTACAAATACACTCCAGTTCAATTTGTAACAATTTTAACCCTGAACCAAGGAACAAGAATAAATAATCCCTAGATTTATACTCAATGCATAGATACACCTTTGGGTGTAGGGCAGTGAAAATGAGGATGTGAGCCCACTTAAAAATAAAAATAAAAATAAAAAACCACAACCAAATAATGACCCTCTCTTCTGAGTTTTGGCCATTCCTAATTCTCTACCATCAAAATCCTAACAATGAGGTAAATTGAACTCAAGAAAATTATCAAGCATTAATTTCTAGCGGTTTGATTGCAAGAGTTTTGAAGGTGTCTAGCTCCCATGGGACAATTTTCCCCTATTGCTCATGTCAAGCTAACACAATAAAAATTTGATCCACGTCAATGTGTTGTCTGAATTTATAAACGAGATGAAATTGTTAAATATTGAACAATGGGGGTATATTTGTGTGTTGGGTATAAGTTCGAGGGCTTATTTATGTGTTATTCCTTTGCTCGGGGATGAAATTATTACAAATTAAACAGGGGCGTTTGGATATAAATTTGGGGCTTTTTTATGCATTATTCGTTAGTTCTGGGTGTATTTATATATTAGGTATAAGTTTGGAACTTATTTATGCATTAGACCTTTTGAATTCTGTATCTAATTTAATACTCTTTCACTTAACGTAGTGCTACATGCAGTGTTTAGAAAGGAGAAGAGGGATTTTAACTTTGATACATGTCATCAATTGTCTGCATTATTTGTTATTATGAATTTTATTATAGTATGCCCTGCAATAGAGTGAAATTAGAACGAAGTATAACTAGGACTTGTTTGATGAGGCAGTTGCTGAATGCAGTTTCTTTTTTGTTTTCTTTTATTTGGTTAAATGTTGAAACTGGGAAGAATGAAAATTGTGTTGGCCCGAACAGCATGTATGAGAATCTGAACTCTTGCATTTTTCTTTCAAGTGTTATACTTTGTCAAACATAAATCCCTGTTTGGATGAATTTTAAGTGCTGTTTTTCCTGTTTACCTTTTCTGTGTTGCATTTGTTGCTAGTTCTGTATTTTGTTGCCTTTCTTTGTTTTAATTCATGTGACGCTAATGTGTGGACATTCTCAAAACATGATTAAAGGGGCAGTTGGTAATGAAGCAGTTTCATTTATTGAGAAATGGAAGTGGTCCAGGCCAGATGTACACACTTACACATTATTAGTACTGGGTCTTGCAGCAACTCTGAGAGTATCTGATGCCCTTAAGATGGTTGGCGCTGTTAGTCGAGTTGGAGTTTCCCCTGGTGAAGAGGTATGGATGCGATGTTCTTTTCTTTTTATTTGGTGACAGGCAGCTTAATTTCCCAATTAACTGTGGACTGGAACACAAATTCTGTTCTTCCATTACTTTTAGCGTTTCTCTTCATGCTTAAAGAAAATATAGCAATCCTCTTGTTGTAACAAACTACCAATTAACTATTCAGGGTTATTTTTTTCATTAGTTTATGCACCGCTTATTACCGGAGTTTTCTTATTCTAATTACAAATTTGGCTTCAAATTATGTTTTTGAATCTAAAATTTGTTCAAAATTGATTGGAAAATAATTGCTATCATAACGTAATGAGTCCTTTCTCTGGTTTTGATTCGTACAATAGCAATAGAACTTGTATTTTTTTCAGAGTTCATACGTTGTCTGCTTTTTTCTTTTACTGTTCCGATAATTCTTATTGGCTACGAAATCTCTGTTGTTAGGTTAGCAACCCGTGGTCAAAAGTGTCCTCTAATCTGTGTAGACTTAGACATTGGTTAAGTTGTCAAAGTTTTAGTTTAGAATGGATAGTTTTGGAGCATCAGAAAAGCCAAAAATATGGTTCTTCACGAGATACTCCTGAGAAACAGCTGCAGGGTGCGGGAACTCTCGAGAGTAACTTGTGATTTCACAGTTTTTGTAATTGTTTACGGATTATATTTCGCATGGGATTTCATGTTATATCTATTATGAGGCGTGTTTAGGGTTTCCAAAAGTGAGAAACACATTGAAATCAAGAGATCTAGGTTTCACTCATGCTTAGCCAATACCTCGTCATGTTATTTATGTGTTGGTGATTCGAATAATTTCGGATCTTGCGTGCTGTGAATTCAGTTGGCTCTGGATCCCTAGGTTGCGGAGGATTTAGTTGATCTTCAAGGACTAGAAGATTGTGTCTTTCACTAGGATTTGATGCATCAAGGATTCGAGTAAAGGATCAATAGTATAGGTTCGTAGATTTGAAAATATTATGAGGTTGAGTATTTGTAACCAAGATTGTTTTTATAGTGAAAGACTCGAGCTTTTTTTCCCAATCTTGGTCTTCCTCATTAAAATCTTGCACCTCTTTACTTTGATATTTTTGGTTTGTGATTGATTGCATAATTGTTTGGGACATCTAATGTACAAATTTTCATGTTTAATACCTAAACACATGCATAGAACACTGAAATTAAAACATATAAAATATGGGTACTACCACACTTGGCTAACATGGTTTGCTTGAGGTGCCTGGAGAGGACAGCGGAGAAAGTAAACATATGATAGCTTTGCATGCTTAAGTAAGAAGACATCCTGCTGTATGCCACTGCTCACACATGTACCTTCCTAGTTCTAGTAGACAAGCTTGTCCTCTCCTTGATTTTGTCTGATTTAAGGTTTGCCCAACTTTGCCACACACTGGTTCCACAAATTTGCAGTTTATATCACCAACTGGTGTTGGGATAAACCAACACACACTTTCTTAGGTGTGACTTTCTTAACTTCCATATTTGTAAGTTTTGGTTCACATGTAAGCTGGCATGACACTTATTTTAATGGTGACATCGTTATTGATTTTAACTCCAATACAGTTTCCTGGATTTTCCTGCAGGTCCCTTTTGGTAAGATCGTGAAGTGTCCAAGTTGTATGATAGCTGTCACTGTTGCACAGCCACAACATGGTATCCAGGCATGCACATATGAACTTTGATGATATTTTGGAACTTTTATAGTCTATTTTTGTCTTTAGATGAATATTTAGCCATTTGATGATTGGAGAGTGACAACATTCATACCTCTCACTCGCCAGTGTTAAGTTGAATAATTTAGATTTGGTTCATGAGGGAAATTTTCAATGTAAAACTGAGTTTTGTTTTTTTTTTTTTTTGATAAATAAATAAACTGAGTTTTATTGTTATTTCAGTCTTCTTCACCACGGACATTTTTATTTTGTATCATGCATCACATTCCATGCAACAAATTTAATTTGTATTATTAGATGATTAGATAACTACACTTCCCAAGCGTCAGCTTGCTAAGTATTGGTAGAAATGCCATAGGTTTCCTTTGTCACCAGAATATGGTTCCCAACAGGTCAAGACTGATGTAAAGTTCCATGCACCTTTTTAATTATTAGGAATTAAAATGAATGTAAAGCTTATGCCAATTCCATTTTTTCTCTTAGTTTCTATGAGTACTTTAGTTGTTAGGCATTTCTTGCTTGTTGAGGTTATTACTCAGCTGAACAGTCTATTACTTCCCTAGGATTTCTAAAACCCCATCTTGGTTTTCAAACTTACCAGAATACTTGACAAAGCCCATGTCTATTGTTTGAATCATGTGAAGGAATGCTCGCTAGTCTGATTGTTCTCTTAGAATTTTAAATTGATGACTCAATGGGCCAAAAGGAACTCTTTATTCATATGCTGTAACAGTTTCTCATCTTACTTTATGGTGTGGACAATTTCATCTCTTGCAGATTGTGGCCTGTTCCAAGTGCCGCTACCAGTACGAGCTAGTTTCAGGCGACATAGTTAGTATTGAATCAGAAGAAATTAGGTTGGTTTACTTCTTAGAATTTGCCTTCATTTGAGCAAATTAAGCCTTCTCTTATATTTATTAAGGGTGTGTTTGGAGTGAAGATTTGGTGAGGGAAAGAAAAGGGTAAGTAAAAATAAAATCCCAAATGCATATTTTATTGAGTAGATTAAAAACATATAAAAAAAAATAAGTACTTATCAATAAATTAATTTTCTAATTTAATTATCTTTAATTTCTCAAACCTCATGCTTTTCCCTTCCATTTTTCATCACAAGCCAAACACAGGAAGTGATTTTGAATCCCTATTCCTTTCCTTTTCCCTTGACAAATCTTTGATCCAAACCCTCTGCGATTGGCATTTTAATCTATGATCAACTTTCAAGCTTTTGTTATTATATGAAGCAATTATATTTGAGGGAAAAAAAAAGGAAATGTTTTTTCCACCTTCCCTGTTTTGCTTCATTGCTTTTTGCACATAGGTATGTTTGTGTATGGTGTTGATCCTGAGATATTCACTTTTTCTAAGGATTCCCTACTGCCGAACGCAGCATGGAGGTACCGGCATGGAAAAGGGGGCTAAGATTCCTGCAAATAAGGAAGCAAAGTATTGCTGCTGCAGTTCACTCTATTGTGGTACAATTTTACTATTATTTTGTTCAAGCATGAACTTCATCAACTTTGAACATCCATTAGATCTTATGTAGTTTTCGCAATTACAAAATACCGGCATTAAAAGATTTGGACTTTCTGTATTTAAATCACTTCAGTGAGTAGTGGTGTTCTCTGTAAAATGCTGATGATTTCTTATATCCTGTAAATGCTTAGCAATCACATTTTTGTTCACTTTTCAAGAACTCCGTGCTCCAATTTATTTGTCAGTCTTTTATGACAAGTTTTACTGAAGTAGCTCCTCATATAAGCAAAGTGATGGTTTCCTTAAAGTAAGAGCCCATCAAATATAACTTACGATATGAACAATATGCCCCTAGCTCAAAGGTATATATATTACTTCTAATCGAATGCTCTTACATTTCACTTTGCAGGTGGAGACCCCATCCGGGATGGCACGCACCCACAGATTCGCTACTGAAACAGTTGATCTCCCTGCGCAAGAAGGAGAACGAGTCACAATTGCTCTAGCAGCTCCATCAAATGTTTATAGAGAGGTGGGTCCGTTAAAGTTTAGTCCGAAATCCCCAAACTTCTACCCAGGAGAGCCAATGTGCTTGACAAACCACAAAGATGGACGAGAATCACCATTACTAAGAGCACCGATAAAAAATGAAGGCTCATCCTTACTCAACCCCACCATCCTCTTTCCACTTTTTGCTGTGCTGGCCACTGGAGATGCTGCCTCTGGATTCATTAATCCCGGCTTACCTCAGTTCATTTCAGTTGCTGCAGTTTCATCTTTTGCTCTAGGAGCCACTTTAAACACTTTGGTTTTCCCTCAGTTGGGTCGGGTAAGTTGGGTCGTTAATGTTCTCTAAAGACTTGGCATGGCATTTGTTTTCCTCCCCCAACTTATCTGAAATGGAATCTCATATATATATATTTTTAATTCTATTTTTAGTCTTCCATGAACTATTGCGAAATTGAGATTTCAGTTTTCACCCTTGTATTCAACACAACCTAGTGGTTGGATTTCTTGAAAATACCAAATATTATTAGTTCTGCAATTTGCCGTGAAAGAGAATTGACACAATTATGGTGATTTGATTCTAGTACTTTGTGTGCCTTCGCGGGGTTGGGGCTTGGTGGTTAAGGCCTGTTTTGGACTGATTTTCTCATTCCTATGTATATGGGACGTATTATACACATAAATTATGTTTATATTAGGATTTTCTAAATTTTGGATTGAGAGAAAAACTAAGAGCAAAACGAGAAAGGTTTCTCTAAGGATTTCTTTAAAGTTCTTTCTTATCCTATTACAATCCTTACTCCACTGTTAGAGGTTTATAGTAAAAACCTGGTTATACCATTAGCCGTGGACGTAGGTATATTGTTGAATCACATAAATCTTATTTTTCTTTTCTAGTTGTTTCTTGTTTTCTTTGTTTGCTATATTCACTAGTGGTTACTAAGGTGATCTAGATTCCACACAACTATGCACTACCAAAAAAAAAAAAATGATATTTTTTTCCCTTTCCTTTTATTTTAAATTTCGATTTATGATGAAGCAGTGGATGTAAGATCAACCACAAATTTCAGAGCTCACAATTAATTTAGTATTTAGCCTGCTTTTTCAACCACTTCACATTTTTCATGATCAAGTTTCCGATTCTAATCGAATATGGGATATTATTGACTACTAGTAGAAATAGTTTGTTTTCATATCTTATCATGCTGCTATTTTAGCATGTGTATAATTATTTGGGAGTTCCCAAAGATATTACATATATGATCTCGTCATTTATCTATTTTTTTATTTTGCCAGCTTCCTCAGAAGTTAGTGGACACAATTGCTATTCGGCAGCAACTCCTATCACAGTATGATCAAATTCAATCTCGCATCAAAGATTTGAAAGAAGCTGCTGAAAATGAGGTACCTTGCCACTGTGGTTGTGACTTGTGTTGAGCTTTTCTTTCTCTCGTTTTGAGCTGGGCTCTTGATATATGGGGCTGCCCCCTAGAAAAACCAGCAATTCCGATGTGCCTAACATTTTTTAGTTTGCCTTCGAGGAGTCAAAGTAAAAGTTTCTCTTTATATTTTGTCAAATTAATCTTATAATCCCTTCCAAGCCAAACAAATTATGATGAATGACCATTGAGTTAATGTAAATTAGTTCACATTTTTGAGCAGGAGAAGAGATAATCATCAAGTTTAGTTTTGAAAGACCAAGCTAATGCATCCTATACATTAACCACAGAAGTTCACTTAATCTACACAAATCTCTCTTGCATAAGGACTACCACTGCATATTTTAGTATTTCACCAGTTAAATTTCCAGTTAAGGCACTTCTTTATGTACATATATGGTGGCAGAAAAATTTTAGGAGCAAGGAAAATAAATTTATTCCAGAAATCTGAACTATGAATTTGCGTGCAACCTGTACAATTTTAGAGTTTGATAAGCTATGAAAAATTGGAAGTTTGAACCAGCCCCAAAAGTTATTTATTTTTACCAGGAAGTCTGGGATTGATTAAAAGGCATACTTTATGCCCTACATGCTCAGGATAATACTACCATAACAATTTTAGGACCTTAATTCACTCCAATAATTCTCTCTGTCATATGAACTACATAGGTAAGGAGTTTCATATTCAAGCTTCCTTTGCTTTCTGTATAGGTTTGGATGCTGGCTCGCATGTGCCAATTGGAGAACAAAATTTGTGCTGTGGGAGAACCTTCTTATCGGTTAAAACCTCTACCCATTTACTGTACTCTCTTAGTTCGTAATATAATCACTGAATCTATCATCATGCTTGTGTTCTATCCGGAAAAGAAAGAAGGGATTATTTTTTGGCATCTCTTGTTCAAAAGCCGCAATCTGTCAACCCTTGTAAGTTCATTGTTTCTTTGTTTTCAGTGCTCGAAGAAGTAGAGTCAAGAGGGTGCGTGAAGGCTTGGAAAATTCCCTCAGAAAACGAATCGAATTGATTGACAGCTATGCAAAAGTATGTTTCTTGCTTCAGGAAACTGGAAACAGAATTTTAACTGAAACAACTCTTTATCAGCATTTTCAGTCATCATAGCATAAGATAACTTGGTTGATGCGTGACCATGCTTTCTTCTTTTTTTTTTTTTTTTTTTTTTTTTTTCTTTTTCCTCCTCCTCTCTCAGATTTCTTCAATGATTGAAATTGAGGTTGAGATGGATTCTGATGTTCTTGCTGCTGAAGCAGCTGGCAATGTGGTATGCACGGCTTTATTACATAATTAAACTCCGATTCATAGTGGCAGTATTATTTGACTTAGATACTCCTTCACACAGGAAAACATTGCGGAACAGATACAGCAAATCATGGAGCTTGAAAATCTTGAAGAGGTTTGTTTTCACAGCTCGCAGCATTTTCTCTGACATCAAACTCGTATGAGGACTAGTAAATACCCAGTTTAGCGGCAAACCCACCGCCAAGTTTTGACTTCGTGTTGGATTTTTATTTACCAAAATATAAATATACTGTATTTAACAAAACAAGAAAATGTAGTTACGAAGGAGGGGAAAAAATCTTTTCATTTTTCTAATATGGGAATTCTCTTTGATTTCATGGATAGGATGGCTTTAACCAACATCACATAAATTTGGTATGGCATTAAAAGGGGGTAAACCCTTGTAATATTTTTATCCTTTTAATGACGTTTGGTACTTCATAAAAATTTAAATGGGCTATATTTCCTTTCTTGAGGGATCAAATGACTTTTCGGGGAGTCGGATAAAAGAGGATGAAAAGTTGTTAGAGAAAAAAATTTAACAATTATTCTTGTAATATTTATCCTCATAATTTTAAGCCCATACCAAACGCACCCTAAGTAGGATAGATTGCAAGACTATGAAACTTCGGTTCCTAAGCATTTATCGGAACGTGCAGAGATGGAGAGTCCAAGCTCAGGCAAATGACGAGGTTGAAAGACTACTTAGATCTGAACCCATGTCAGGTGAACAGGACTTAGACATATAAATTGGTAAATTACTTGATCCGAGCGTTCGAATTATTATTATCTTTTTAATTTCTTTTTATTCCTATCGATAGCTGTTCTAAATGATAATGTGAGTCATGTGATTGCTTCCTTATAGTTCCACAGATGTAGCCGGTTCAAAACGTGATAACTGATAAGCAATCACCATGGGAAAGAATTTTAGTTGTAAAGGAGGATGATGCTTCGCGGTTCGACCCTCAGTCGTGTTGATAAACTGTCCAGCAGGCTTGAAAGAATCCAAATGACATATGGACAGTTGCTTTTGTGAAGTGGAAAACCATATTTTTGTCCTTTAAGTCAGAACTTTCTACGTTTCGTTCAAAACTGGAGAGGTCTTTCCGTGAAAGTGAGTTTTAACATTTTTTTAATGTAATTATTATTATATTTATGTCTAACCTTTATTGATTTTTGCTCAAGTAGAAGCATTAATTAAAACAATTACAAAATTACAAAAATAATATTGGCAGTGTGGGCATCCTATTATTTTTTGTTTAGAGATTTTTTAAGATATAGTAAAAAATATGTATTTTTAATTTTTTGAGATTCTCTCTTCATTAATAAATTACATTAGTTTTTTTTAAATAATTATATATGATAATAATGTTATACTGTTTTTCCTTATTTTAAGTGAGCCCAATAGCTCTTTATACTATGTTGAAATCACGAAAATCTGGCTTATAAGTTGAGAGTTGCAAAAAAAACTAGCACGGAAAAAGTACAACCTTTATATTAAAGGCATTTATATTTTTATTGTTAGAGCTTTTCTAGGTAGAAGTAATTTTAATAAATGGGATTTAATTTGTCTCATCTTTTTTATTTT
>QLOD02000016.1:1010845-1029611 GCA_003260245.2 Sideroxylon spinosum | reverse complement strand
GAAAATGGTGAAGAGGTAAAATTTTGGAAAGGAAGGGGTATAATAGTAATTTGGGCAGTGGGGTGACGTGGCGGGGGGGTGCGGCTGTCAGGGGTGGGGGGAAAAGCAATTTTCATAATAAATATGGAGTGCTGCTTTTCGCACCCCCTCTGACACACGCCCGTCCGCCCGCCCATATGAAAATTAATCTACCCTAAATTACCTTAATATCTTTACTATTTTTAATAAATTACTTTTTTCATTATTTTATTATTTTATTTTATTTTTTAATTTAATTATTTTATTTTTTATCTCATTTATTTTTTTATTTATATTCTTCTTTATTTTACTTTTTAATTTAATTATTTTATTTTTTATATTTAATTCTTATATTCTTTGCACTTATATTTTTTCTCTATATATACTTATTTAATAGTCTTTATATATTTATTTCCTTTTATTTGTTTAATAAATCTTGTATATTTTTATTTTTTGTTATTTATTTTATGTTTTTTTATTTATTTAATTTTTTAATTCTTTATTAATTTATTTGACACTACGTATGCATAATAAAAAATGTTCTCTTTTATGTTAGTAATAATTTTTTATTTATGACTAAAACGATTATATGTATAACTTATGAACAAACATTTTTTCGAATAATTATGTTTTTTTACTCAAGTTTTTTTATTTTTTCTTATTTATTTAACATTCCTTATATAATTTATTTTTTCATTTATTTTCGTGCTTATTTCTTTGTATTTATTTCTTTTTTCTATAATTAAATATTTTTTATATTGTTGTTATTTATTTAATATTACCTAAAATAAAAATAATACAAAAAATATTACATGCGATGCTTACACAAAATAAAAAATAAATTAATTAATTAAATAAAAAATAAATAATTGGACAAGTGGCTAGAATTGAAAATAAAAAGAAAATCTGAATTATCTAATATCTCAAAAAATCAATTAATTAAAATATAAAAAATATAAAATAAAATAAGAAAAGAGATAAGTGTAATAAATAAAAGATATAAATAATATTAAATAAATATAATAAATAGATAAATTTGATATATTAACTAATCATTATTTAATATAAAGATAAATATTAAATAAAGTAAAAAAGATAAATATTATAAGTAAAAGATATAAATAATATTAAATACATAGATTTAAAAATAAATATTAAAAAAAAAATAAATAAATTATTTAATTAATAAGATAAAAATAATTAGTAAATAGATTAATTAATAATTATATATATATATATGATTTTGGAAGAAAATGGGTAAAAGGGTAATTTGGCTAGGAGAGAATGGGATGTGGGGGGGGACTGACAGGGGGGGTGGGGGAAGGAATTTTCATAAATATGTTTCTGCAAAGTTGTGATGACGATCCTCCATCTCAGGAGTTGGGATCACCAGATTCTCCTTTCCTGGACTACCTGCTTGATTCACCCCGCTGCACGGTTCCAGGGCAAGACTGCATCGCCTGGCGACGCCAACGGTTTAGATGTTAACTCGTTACCGGACTCACGTGGTTGTTCTCAAGTCCCCACCACACAAACTCTCGCAAGGTATGGATTGCGATAATTCCTTCTGTTATTTCTTTCGTTGTCCTGTCTCCGAATCAAATCTCACATGCTGTACATTCTTTTTTTTTTTTTTTTTTTTTTTTTTTTTTTCTTCTCGGGTGAGGCTCGTATATGCTTTAATCTTGAGGCTGATTTTGCTTGAACTTGCGAACCATACACCCTAGGGTTTGCATAATTTTTTGCTGACTTCGCTATTCGGTTTTGTCTTTGTGTTTATATCTGCTTTTTATTTATTATTTTTTTTAACCTCAAATGCTCAGAGGGCAAAAAATGACTTGAAATTGTTGCTTTATTTTGGAGTGTTAAACCTAGATGTGGAAAATGGGTGGCTTTGGTCGGTTAATTGGGGTCGAGTGTTTAGTTGAATAAAACTCAATTACGTAATTGGATAAATTTATATAGAAATAGTTGAATCCGCCTGAAAATAGAAAGTGGGAAGTGGATTAGATCAATGGCGGACCTGGAACCTCCCCCCCCCCCCCAATTTTTTTATTTTTCTAAATCTCCATATGCACCACTATTTATTTTCCCCTTATTTTTATTAATAAATAGTGAATTGCAGGACGTTCGAGCAAAGTTGGAAGGAGCCTTCGTTTCAGTCTTTTGGAGCAGATGATTCTTTCCAGGCCAACATGTGTGACTCACCCAGCTTCACACCTCCATGGCAACAAGATTGGACTCCATCGCCGGAGTTCTTTGGTAGCGGCATCAGTTCAGATGCTAACTTGCAATCATACATTCCCCAAAGGTAAAGTATCGATGGCGATAATTCCTTCTGTCATTTCTTTTATTACCCTCATCTGGATCAAATCTCAGATGCTGTAAATGCTTAGTTCTCGAGGCTGATTTTGCTAGAATTTGCCTACCATAAAACCTGTGCTTTTTATTTGGTAGACTGCAAAGACAAGATTCGACTGCATTGAGGGAGTTCTTTGGTAGCCGCATCAGTTCAGGTGCTAAGTCGCAATTATTACCTCCCAGAAGGTAAAGTATCGATGGTGATAATTCCTTCTGCTATTTCTTTCATTATCCTCCTCTCTTAATTCTTGAGGCTGATTTTGCTACCATTTGTCCATCATACAACCTATGCTTTGCAAAATTTTTTGGTTAATTTAGGTGACATTTGGTTTGTTTTTAGGATTTTGTTTTATGTGTTTTATGTTTAAACATTCCAAAACAAGGGAACATAAAGAGTTCTGTTTTCCTTGTTTCGAGATTTTTCTTATTTTGGGTTAAAAACGTTCAAAATAATTTTTTTGTCATTTTCTAATTTATTTACAAGCCCATTTTTTTTTTTATCTAAAATAAATTTTGAAAACACAAATAACCAAATGCGTTTTGAGCTTTTTCCTTGCTTTATTTTAGTATGTTAAGTTTAGAGTTGGTAAATGGGCAGGTTAGGGACGTGTTAATGGGATAGGGTGATTAGTTCAATAAACTCAATTGCAGCTTGTTCATATTTGAGTTGTAGCTGGATAAATTAATAAGGGCATAGTTGAATCTTCTAATCTGTATAAGCCATGTATAATTTAACCACTATAAAGCATAGACATTTTAAAATAGGTATTTGTGTCTGACGTGTATCAAACTCACATAATTTTTGAATATATCAAGATATGTATTGGAAACGTCACTTGGTGTGTCCTATTATTTTATCAATTTTATTTCAAATACATAATTAAAATAAACCTAGATTCTAGTAGCCGAAAGCCATAAAATTATAAAATTTTATATCTTATATTTTGTTATATTTTATATATTGAATTTGGTATTAAATTACTGATTTAATTTTATTGTGAATGTTATATATATATATATAACTAATAAAAATATATTATATTCATATCCTATATCCATATTCATATTTGTCTCTTATTCAAGTATGGATGGTAAAAGTAGAGAGTGAACAATGGATTAGATCAATGGCGGACTGCCAAGCCCCCACTCCAACCCTTTTTTTTTTTTTTAAATCTCCATACGCACCCTTAGTTTTGAGTATTTTTATTAATTAATAGCATATCCCCCGGGGGCCCACCCAAAAAGAAAAAAAAATTATGGAAAATATTGTCATGCCTCTTCAAAATGTGTTAGATTTTATGTTCGCCCTTCTCGCTTAAATTTTTGGGTCTGTCGCTTGAGTAGATAATGGATAATGGAAGTCAAAAGCAGGTAGTGGTGTTTGGATGGTGGTTAGGGTGGTGAATCCATATATGAGTACTTATTGATACCCTTGTCTAATCCGCTCTAATCCGTATACAAATAGATCCATGTATGCCAACCTAATTATGATCCATTTACAACTTTACGTATGTTCGAGCAAGTTTTTAAAGGGTTTGAATATACTGATTGAAATTGCCACCTCTAGTTAAGTTGTGTCAATTCGGGACTACAACTTTACCTAAATTTTTGTTAAAAATTGACTAATTAATTGCCCGTCTCAACTGCTGATCATGTATTTGTAAGGTTGTCTTTTCTCGGAAATTTGGTATAAACCTATTTACAGTTTTACTCCTCAGTTGCTAATTGTTTCCAAATTTCATCATATTTTTATGAGCCTTGACTTTCGTACCTGCTTCTCTCTCTCTCAATCGCTTTTTGCCACTGGATTTCCTTCGACAAATTGCCAAACGAAAATATCAATTAATGATTGTGTTTTGCTCTATTACTAAAAATAATATCTTCCATTGCAGAAGGCAGGTGGAGCTTATGATAAGGAAAATATATCTGCACTCCTGTGCAATGGAAGAGCAATGTAGTAAGCATATTGTTTTCTTTGAAGGGAGAATTTCAAAGTCGACGGCAGTATTGGCTTTCCAGGTTAGTGCTCTCTCCCATTGGCAGCGCCAACGAACTGTTAAAACAGATTATGCAAAATAATCAAACAAGTATAAATGTGAAAATATGGTGACAATTGTTTTTGAGTGCTAGTAAGGGCTTTCTCATATTTTAATTTGGGCACTTTAACGTCAGTAAAAATTTTATTTCTTTTTTCCATTTAACAATTTGTAAGGGCACTTCTCTTTAAATTTGCTAAAATCCTATTCTTCCAATCTCTTCTTTGCAAACCAATCTGGCCATCTAGAAAATCACGAAGTTTGGAGCATTCGATCAGCGTCGATTCCAACCTTGACGATGAGGAAAAACTCAATATTATATTTGTTAAAATTTCCATGCTTAACAGTGGACCCATTTAGGTATTATGCAAAAAGCTATTATAGGAAGGATTTACCCATTTAATTATTATATAGTAATATTCTACATAAACTATTTGTCTAAATGCTTGTTCATGCTTCTATTATATTATCTATACGCCAATGTTGGAGACGTCGAACAGAGTTTTTGTTACTAAAAAAATAGTTAGTATTTTATTAATTTGAAGAGAAGTGCCCTTATTAATTACTGATAGAAACCAAACCAAACATTTTTTCATTAGAAAACAAAGAAGCAGAATTTTTACTAATGTTGAAGTGCCCACATTAAAAAATGGAAGGGCCCTTACTAGCACCCTTTTTTTCTTAGGCTCTGTTTGTTTGGATTTAAAAAATTTTACATTGAAAAATATTTTTTGATGTAAAATATTTTTTTTATCAAAAAGTTGAAAATCATCGATTTCATTATATGAGGGACCATCTATAAGTTGTACATTTTTGTCCAACTTTGTAAGAATATATCTACAAACATTTTACTTTAGCTAAGGTGGTATTTGGTTTGTTTTCATATTTTCTGTTTTCTGTTTTCTATTTTCGTTTTATGTGTTAAAAGTTTCAAAACAAGGAAATAAAAAATGCTCTGTTTTCCTTATTTTGAGATTTTCTTTGTTTTGGATTGAAAACTCTCAAAAGGAATTTTTGTTATTTTTCATTTCATGTGTAAACTCATTTTCTGTTTTCTAAAACAAATTTTGAAAACACAAGTGATTAAATGTATTTGAATTGTTTTTCTTGTTTTCAAAAGTATAAAATGAAAAATAAACTAAAAACAAAAAGTGGAAAACGAAAATAGAAAACAGAAAACTAAACTAAATGAAGCCTAAGTTTTTAAAATGGGTAGGGATATCTATATTTCTCTATTAACTTCTCTTATTCCACAATAACTTCTCTTACTCCACAATAGCTTTAATGAAAAGAGTAATGTGGGGTGGACGCCGCTAATAAATAAGTGCAATTATGGTTTCCCTTTTAAAAAATATCCTTGTTGACAGAATTTTGATCTAGGAAAAATTTCCATTGAAACGCAATTTTTAAAAAAGATAGTCAGAGTATAGGTTTGAGGTTAAGTTAGCAGGGAAGCATATTGTGTCCAGCTTTCGTCCTCACTGGATGTAGAAACAGATGTATTTAAAATCATCGGTTTCATTATATGAGGGACCATCTATAAGTTCTACCTTTTGGTCCGACTTTGTGAGTGTATTAACAAACGTTATACCTTAGCTAAGTTTATAAAAATTATCCATGTCAACCCAATTTTGATCGAGGAAACGTTTCTATTGAAACTCAGTGTTTTCAAATTATCATTGCCTCGTGGCAGTGTTGATTCTCTTTGTTTTGAGCTCCTGTTTCTGGTTTTTTTCCCCTCCGATTAATAAAGAAGTAAAAATGATGCAAAAAAAATTAAATATATATATAAATGCAAGAACTTGAGAGATTTTGTATTTTTATTGAAACATTTCGGGGTTTAAAAACCATTTAGATTACAAAGAATTTTCTATGAATAAATTTACATCACAGAATTTTTATGGAACTTTTTACTTATAAGCCATCTAAGAGTTGTTGAAGATATTCGAACTTCAGGTCTTCAATTTGCCTTCGTCTTTCTCTCTCTAGTTCTTTTCTTTTTGTTTCATTCGTTTGATCCGAGTCTTCACACGAGTCTTCCTTTATTTATAGAGGGTTTTTGGATAATAATCTGTAAAATCTCCAAATATCTGGATGCGTCACTTGAATAAGTCGGGATTATTTGAATTTTGGATCCAAACTCCTTTTGGACTGGGTCAATGATTTTAGACGACAACTTTTAGATATTTTGGTTGTGTTATTTGAATTTGGATTTATTTTGTGTGCTGTGATTTCAAAATTTAAACTTCTTGTGGATGAGAAAGTATCCAAATCTGTAGGATGTGTTTAATTAATTTTGAATTTCAAACTTAGGGTTTAAAATTTTATGCGCCAACAACCCATGTCATCCATTTGGGTGAATTATCAAAGTTAACATGAGAGTCATCTGCAATGAGTTGTCTTTTTTATGAAAAAGTGAATGTGAATCTAAAATTGCTAAGCATGTGATATGCAGCACCGCGAGGTTCATGACGGGCTATCACTTTTGTTAAAATAGATTTTTTTGGGAAAAAATAAAAAATAAAACAATTACATTTTATTTTGAATAATGAATTTGATAGGATTTAATTTTGTTTAATGAGAATTCTAATCAATTCTTACATTTAGAATTAAAATTAAAATCTTATGAGTTGATTTTTATTTTTTTTTTCATTTTATAACTTAAAATTTTCAATTTTTATATGGTTTGAACTTCGAGTTGCAAATTTTCAGCTCCTCTTCTCTCTGTGTTTGTCTCGATACAGATTCCTCCTCTCCGGCAGTGGAGTTACCATCCGGAAGTTTCTTTTTGTCTTGTTCAAAAGTTGAGAAATACATTAGTAGTTTTTTTACCAATAAAAATTAATGAAATGAATTTCTAAAGTTCTAATATTTCAATCGACTATAATATTTTATTTATTTTTACGTAATATTAAAAGATTCATGTTTTATTTATTTTTACATAATATTAAAAGATTCATGTTTTATTTTGTCATGAAAACATGACAAAATAAAACATGAATCTTTTAATATTATGTAAAAATAAATATTTGCGTCATCATGACAAACTCGTCATGATGGTGCAAGCATGACAAAATAAAACATGGATATTACATATATATGAAAGAAAGACAATTTTTTCCCAAAACAATTATGAATTGTGTTTTGATTTGAAATTTGATTATTTTCTAAAAATCTAAGTAAATGAATAAATTTATCCTCATATAGCATATTTACTATTAGCAAGTAACCTTTGTTGACAATATTTATTAACTAAAATTAAATTTACACGCATTTAAAATTGAAATCCATTAATACATGTTCCTTTTCAAAAACCCAAAAGAAATTTCTTTTCATTGTATTTTTCCCTTCAAAGGAACCCAACAAAGTGGTTCCCGTAAGATTTTTACATTTATTATTTATTAAAACCATATGTCACAATTATAGTGTTTTTATAAGCAAAAGAAAAACAATCTGGGATAAAGAAACAAAGATTTTTTGAATGTAAAAAATCCTAACAATTTGTTGAAGAATAAAACTCTATCTTAATCGTTGGATCTTTACTTTGTGAAAAATATATTTTCAAAGACCGTTTTGTTTTATTATATAGGTATTTTCTATCAAGTCAAATTTGGTATTTTTCATAAATCGAATCAATTCAATTCTTAAATTCAAAATGTGTTCCAAACATAAAATTCTTTTACCAAATCAAATTAAATCAATTCTAAAAGGTAAATATTTCTCAAATAGAGTGTTATGGTATTTAGTTTACAAATCTTCTATACGTGAAATCCAGGTGAGTCTTTAGTTACTAATTACGTCTCTTGGAATCCAAGTTGGCAGCAACGAACAAATTTTTATGAGAACTTTCGAGATTAATGGAATTAATCAATCCATCTTTGGTTGAGGAACTTGACTCTGTGCTTGAAGATATTCAAATTACTCAAATTGTTATATCTTTATCTCAGCCAACAGTCTTGCCAAGTTGGGGAAATACGATGCAGCTTGATTCATCAGAGCAACAATCATTGGTAGAATTTGATGCTACAAATAATGGGCATGTCTTCAGCCAAGATCATAGCAACTCTACTGGATCTTACTCAAAGAAGAAAAATACAGATCATTCAAAGAACAATACAAAAGTGACTTTAGAGATACAGTATAGAAATAAGATTAAGTCTAGTATAAAATATATCGAGCAATAATTTGGCAATAAACGCAAAGATGCTGCAAAGAACCTTGGCAGTAAGCTGCTATCCTTGAAGTTTCTTTAGTAATATTGCTCTTGTTTTTGAACCATACTAATTCTTCTACCAAGGAAAGGCTGGATCATTTTCTTGCATATCAATATAAATTACGTATTTCTTATCATATTCATGCTCATGCAGTTAGTGTATCTGTCCTAAACGCATTCGTAAGAAGCGTGGAATCAATCAGTGGTCTTTCCGCAGAGAAAAAAACAGTAATAGTTGTTCTCTCTTTTGGTCGAAATTTGTAATTGAATCTATATCAAAGGCACAAAAGGCGGAATATAGAGATAGTAAAACAAAATTTTAGCTCATTTCTGACAATTGGAATTGTTGCATTGAAGAAGGAAGTTACAAAGGAATGGGAGTTCGATCTGGTCAAGGCACCTCTTCCTCTGCTCAAGCTGCTTGCTCTGCCAAACGCTCTGCACCCATTGATCCTGCTTTATCAAGTCAGAAGCGGATACGCAGTGTAAATGTTTATATCATTTCGTCTCAATTTGCCTCATTCCATATTTGGCTTTGATCTCTTATTGACATTTTGATATATAGATCTCCCAAATTGTTACCGAAGGAACTACATCTGTCGAATATGCTATGACCAAGCCCGCAGGTAGAGATTTCTTGTTTTCTTCTCTTTTGTTTACTTTATTAGAATTGTAATAACTAGTAACTCTGGCGGCAGACCCTATCATTCGTGAGGTTGATGAGTATGGTGGTGATGGACGAACTCTGCCCATACTAACCCATCGGAGTCAAGTTCTTTGAATGTTGTCATTAAAGAAAGAAAAATATAATGTAAATCAGACTAGCGTTGTAGACAGAGACATCAAATTCACTAATTTTGAGGAGTAAGCAAGGGAAGTTGAGGGAAACAAAGAAGAAAGTGCAGGTGGTGAAGATGGAATGGAAGAGGAGGAGGAAGAAATAGTTGAGGGTGAGCTCTCCCGGGGAAATTCTAGAGTTAGAGAGAAGCTTGAAGAGGATCACGATGAAGTTCAATGTTGTGAGCACGTAGAAGTAGAGATGCAGTGCGCTGAACTTGTTGAGAATGTTATTGACCTACCTGCTAATCAGCCATCAGTCCATCATGTCAACATTCCTAGCCTTGCCAAGGAAGATGCCATTCTCTCCAAGCTAGCACTCGTTCTGTCCATGATTACTCCTGAAAGACCTCCAAACTTTGCTTACCATTTTAGCTTTTCGGCAAAGAGGAAGTCTGAATCGTTGGAAATTGGAACTTCATCATTCCCGCGAGAAAAGAAACGTTCCAAAAAGGTAGCTGCTTTGCATCATAAGTTTTTAATATCGACTTCCATTGTTTCTTTTGGATTCTGAGGGTATTTTTATTCTTGTTTAGGCCTTGTCTTTTTCTTCAGAATGGCAGAAAAAGAAGTTAATTCTTCGTAGGTTGCCACGTGAAGATGAGAATGAATATGCCACGGGAAAAGAAGAGGGAGTTAAAGAGCCAGGCAATGTTGATGATCAAAACGATATTATAATTTCCTAAGTGTGTACTGAAATCCAAAAGGATGTGAATGCTGAGGATTTATTTGTGTTCGTGGGTATATCTAAATCAGTTCAGGACTTAGAAATGGTAGGAGATACGGGTCAATTGAGATTTCCCTTGTCTAAGTCGGCTTGGGATTCAGAAGCGATAAGAAATATGAGTCAATTGAATTTGCTTGCGTCATGTATCTCATCAAGATCTGATATCCCCAGCACTTCTATTGTTGTAAGTCATGATACTGTCCTTTCTAAACCACGCACGAGAGTTCAGGGGAGTTTTTTTAAGTTCATGCCATCTAAATTATTTTCAAACTGTCAGATTGGGCCTTTTCAACCATCAAGTGATTCTCTTCCCGTGCGAGTGAAGGATAATGTAAGTGCTTAAAGCATGTCCTTTATAGAGTCTGCCCACCAAGAATAATCAATGAATCTAAAGGTGATATATTGGGAACATCTTCTCTGCCATCCTCTCAGATCAATTCCTCCTATTTATGTGGATGTGATCTTGACTTCTCCCGTAGTAGTGATTGATATTTCAGATTCGTCTCCCAAAACTACCATGGGAATTTGTTCTCCTATCCCAATTGTTTTTAGTTCTTCAGATGTTGTTTAGGAGAGGAAGATGAAAAAAGAGATGGGCACGCTAGGGATACTGTCTATTTTGTCTACTACCATTGCTGCAGCAAATCTTCCTGAAGTTATGACCAATAGTGAATCATTGGGCCCAAGTCAAAAGATCAGTTGAGGGATAGGTGTTCGATCAATCGTCACTTCCGACGATTTATGTGTAGCTTCTGCTCTCGTGACTTTACCTGTTTCTTCTACTGTTTTGGCCTCAGTTCTTATGATCGTGAGTTCGGCCACAGTATCTATGGTTGGGTTTCGAGTTATAACTTCTACTGCCGCGAGTTTGGTAACAACTGCAGCCGCGAGACCCATTCCCGAGCCTCAGTTTATTCTACCATTTAAGGAAGAATTGTTTGCGGGGGTTGCTCCTAACTTATTGTCATTCTTGCACGATCTATACGATCATTGGGGTTATATCTTTGCTGGCATCATTTCTCAACCCAAGCCTGTTCGAGTATTGAAGCTTCATTTTCTTGGTTCCATAATGCACAGCTTAGATGAAAAACCTGTTGGAGAATTTACTCGAAAAGAAATTGATCATTTGTGTCAAAGTCTAGTAGCAATTAGGTTTTCTTAGCTGGATATTCGTTAGTTTGAAGCTGGTCTTAATCAAGTTCGCCATTCTCTACGTGCTTCTCGCTTGAGGGAGAAGTTAGCTCAAATCGATGCAGATATAGAGAAAGGTGAGCATATACTGCGAGGGTTAAGAAGCGATCGAGCCAAGATGTCGGATCATGCCAAAGCTGTTGAGAATTTCGGTCTCCCAGCTTTATCTTTTAATCAATCCATATGTAAAATCTTAGCAGGACATCCTTAGAAAGGGATAAGTATCATTTTCTGCTTTTGTAATCAGACATTTTGTGAATGAAACATATGTTTACTGACCAACCAAACACAAACATTCGAAACATATGTTTACACTATATTTTTCTTTCTCTAATGACAACATTCAAAGAACTTGACTCCGATGGGTTAGTAGGGGCAGAGTTCGTCCAACACCACCATACTCATCAACCTCACGAATGATAGGGTCTGCCACCAGAGTTACTAGTTATTATAATTCTAATAAAGTAAACAAAAGAGAAGAAAACAGGAAATCTCTACTTGCGGGCTTGGTCATAGCATATTCGACAGAGGTAGTTCATTCGGTAACAATTTGAGAGATCTGTATATCAAAATGTTAATAAGAGATCAGAGCAAAATATGGAATGAGACAAATTAAGACGAAATGATATAAACATTTACACTGCGTATCCGCTTCTGACTTGATAAAGCAGGATCAATGGGTGCAGAGCGTTTGGCAGAGCAAGCAGCTTGAGCAGAGGAAGAGGTGCCTTGATCAGATCGAACTCCCATTCCTTTGTAACTTCCTTCTTCAATGCAACAATTCCAATTGTCAGAAATGAGCTAAAATTTTGTTTTACTATCTCTATATTCCGCCTTTGATATAGATTCAATTACAAATTTCGACCAAGAGAGAGAATAACTATTACTGTTTTTTTTCCTGGCGAAAAGGCCATCGATTGATTCCACGTTTCCTACGAATGCGCTTCACGGTAGATACACTAACTGCATGAGCATGAATATGATAAGACATACGTAATTTATATTGATATGCAAGAAAATGATCCAGCCTTTCCTTGGTAGAAGAGTTAGTATGGTTCAAAAACAAGAGCAATAATGCTAGAGAAATTTCATGGAAAGCAGCTTACTGCCAAGGTTCTTTGCAGCATCTTTGCGTTTATTGCCAAATTATTGCTCGATGTATTCTAGACTAGGCTTAATCTTATTTCTGCACTGTATTTCTAAAGTTACTTTTGTATTATTCTTTGAATGATCTGTCTTTTTCTTCTATGAGTAAGATCTAGTAGAGTTGCTATGATTTTGGCTAAAGACATGCCCATTATTTGTAGCATCAAATTCTATCAATGATTGTTGCTCTGATGAATCAAGCTGCACCGTCTCTCCCCAACTTGGCAAGACTGTTGGCTGAGGTAAAGATATAGCATATTGGGTAATTTGGATATCTTCAAGCGCAGAGTCAAATTCCTCAACCAAAGATGGATTGATTAATTCCATTAATCCCACAAGTTCTCATAAAAATTTGTTCGTTGTTGCCAACTTGGATTCTAAGAGACGTGATTAGTAATAAGGATTCACATAGATTTTACGTATAGAAGATTTGCGAACTAAATACCATAACACTCCATTTTGGAAATATTTATCTTTTAGAATTGATTTAATTTGATTTGGTAATAAAATTTTATGTTTGGAACATATTTTAAATTTAAGAATTGAATTGATTCGATTTATGAGAAATATCAAATTTGACTTAATAAAAAACACCTATATAATAAAATAGAACGGATTTTGAAATATCTTTTTTCACAAAGTAAAGATCCAACGATTAAGATATAGCTTTATTCTTCAACAAATTGGTCATCAAAATGACCAGTCAAAGACAAACATATGTTTCATTCACAAAATGTTTGATTACAAAAGCAGAAAATGATACTTATTCCTTTCTATGGATGTCCGGCTAAGTTTTTACATATGGATTGATCAAAAGATAAAGCTGGCTGGAAGACCTAAATTCTCAATAGTTTTGGCATGATATGACATCTTGGCTTGATCGCTTCTTAACCCTCGCAGTATATGCTCACCTTTCTCTATATCTGCATCGATTTGAGCTAACTCCTCCCTCAAGCTAGAAGCATGTAAAGAATGGGAACTTGATTAAGACCAGCTTCAAGCCAACGAATATCCAGTTTAGAAAACCTAATGGCGACTGGACTTTGACACAAATGATCAATTACTTTTGGAGTAAATTCTCCAACAGGTTTCTTATCTAAGTTATGCATTATGGAACCAAGAAAATGAAGCTTCAATACTCGAACAGACTTGGGTTGAGACACGATGCCAGCAAAGATATTACCCCGGTGATCGTATAGATCGTGCAAGAATGGCAAGAAGTTAGGAGCAACTCTCACAAACAATTTTTCCTTAGATAGTAGAATAAACTGTGGCTTGGGAATGGGTCCCGCAACTCAGTTGTTTCCAAACACGCGGCAGTAGAAGTTATAACTCGAAACCCGGCCATAGAAACTATGGACAGACTCACGATCATAGGAACTGAGGCCAAAATAGTGGAAGAAACAGGTAAAGTCCCAGGAGCAAAAGCTACATATGAATCGCCGAAAGTGACGATTGATTGAACACCTATCCCTTGACTGATCTTTTGACTTGGGCCCAATAATTCCCTATTGGTCATAACGTCTGAAAGATTTGTTGTGGCAATGGTGGTAGGCAAAATAGACAGTATCCCTGGCGTGCCCATTACTTTTCCGTTTTCCTCTCCTTAACAACATCTGAAGAACTAACAACAATTGGGATAGGAGAACAAATTCTCGTGGTAATTTTGGGAGGAGAATCTGGAACATCAATCACTACTACGGGAGAAGTCAAGGTCACATCCACAGAAATAGAAGGAATTGAACTCTGAGAGGATGGCAGATAGGATGTTCCCAATATATCTCCTTTAGATTCATTGATTATTCTATGGTGGGTAGACTTCAGACGGGACATGTTTTGAGCACTTACATTATCCTTTATTAGCACGGGAAGGGAATCACTTGATGGTTGAGAAGGCCCAATCTGACGGTCTAGAAATAATTTAGATCGCATGAACTCAGAAAAACTCCCCTGAACTTTGGAACTCCAAACGGGCCCTGTGTGTTTTAAATACTCTTGCGATTCTGTTCTAACGAATTTAAAGCCAGGGAAGGTTTACCGTGATATCCGCGGGTATTTAGGGTATAAAACTACATGTGGGCATTCAATTTGTTTAAACATTATGTGATTTAATCATTTAGTAGGCCACCTTGTAAGTCTGGCTTCGCAGCTAAACATACATTTTTGTTTGGCATATAACTTCCTATTTTTATTTTTTATATATTTTAATAAATTATTATTCAATAAATAAAAATATCACATCCTTAAAAAATTAATTTCAAAAGAATCGTACATCAACTCAAATACTATCTTTATTTTTTTAATTCTTTTTTAAACATCAACTCAAATACTATCTTTATTTTTTTAATTCTTTTTTAACATAAAAAAATAAAACTATTAATTTCATAAATAAAATAATAAAAATAAAAATTATACAATTATTTAACCAATTTTAACATTTATTCTAATTTATGATTTAGTATAACATTGATCATAAACTATTCTATTATTTCATTTGAATTTTACGTGTCAATAATATTTTCGTAATAAGAGTATTATATTATCATCCTATTGTAATTTCGTATGATTTATAATTATCATATAAAATAAAATAGAAATTTTATTTATAATTTAAGGTTTCTTATATTTTTATTCTAATAATAATAAAATTTTATTCTAATATATAAATTTACAAATGCAGTTCTGTTGAAATATTATCGAATTTTTATTTTCATTTTACTTTGATAATTGAGATCAAATAAAATAAAATAATAAATATCATAAATAAAATGAAAATAATACAATAATTTTTATTTTTATTATGTTACACATTTAATTATTTTATCAAAATATTATTTATTATATTTTTTAAATTATCCTAAGAATTATATATATATATGTATGTGAATGAATCATGTTTTACGTAAGTTTGATTTTTTTATAAATGTACTCAAGCTGTAATAATAACTTATGTATCACGTGATGAATTATTTATTTATTTATTTAACAAGATCAACCATCATTTTTGCTTTAATATAAATTTATTAAATATATATATATATATATATATATAGATATATATAAATAAAACTCATTTGGCTTGATATTTATATATTTTTAATTATTAAATTTATTCAGTGGTTAGAATATTTCATTTTCTCTCCACTTTGATTGTCTTTTTAGTCATTGTATATAAAAACATAACCTTTCACTCTTTTCATATATTTTTTTAATGCTTTTTGGATATGTTTGTTTTGGGGGGATTTGGATGATGTTGTATAAGTAATACCATAGAATAGCATGTGGGATTGGATATAATATGGAATTAATTTTTTATGTGAATTACTTTTTTAGTGTTTAGTTGGAATGTTATAAAGTGGAAAAAGTAATTTAACATATGATGTAACAGAAAATAATTTTGAACATTTAGATTTTAGCGGGAAGCAAATCCAAGGACGGGGGATAAGTAATACCATGTCCTTCATGATATTACTTATCTCCCATTTTAGAGGATATAAAGTCCAGTCCAAAGTTATAGTATTACAAATCAAACATAAGACTAAAGTCAATTTGGTCAAAAGTAGTATACTACTTATCTAATCCTCCAATTTTATCCCTCAAACAAACATTGCCCTTATATAGAAAAGGTTTTAAATTAATGTTTTAAAAAATATGATAATATTTGTAGTATAATAATCTAGTACAAATTTATTAAACAATACTTATTAGACAAAATCAACTCAATTTAAATTTTAATGTACTTAAAATTTAAATTTTAAATGTATATGCTTTTAGATTTTATATATCATGTATACAATAAGGAAATTTTAAATTTTAAGTTTGAGATATTTTCAATAATTTAAATTTGTTTAATCATCAAGATTATTTTTTTCTCTAATTTGATTATCTTTTCAGTCATTTACTATGAATATATACTTTCTCGCTTTTTTTATATTTTTAAAGTATTTTTTATATAAAATTTTGAAATTAATATGTTAAAAATGTAAGAATATTTGTATGAATACTTTCATCTATTTTGATTATTAATTTTTCTTTTTATAAGTTATTTTATAATTTTTCGTATAGATTTATTTTATAAATTTTTTTGAGGTATTTATATGTTAAATTATATTTTTATTTCAATTACTAGTATTTTCATATGATATATCCATGAGGAGATAGTATGATAAATCCATCGATGAGGAGATAGTATGATAAATCCGTGTACCTTGATTTCTAATTTATCTTTCCCGCTTCGATCGGCATAAACAGGGGAGGAAAAACGTTAAAATGAAAAGAGCGAGGAAGTATTAAAAATGTAGCTGATTCTCCAACTTATAGGATGTCAAGTTCTTCGAAATGAATTGACCCAAGGCCTCTCTATCATTAAATTTGGTAATCTCTTAGCTTCTTTCGTTTTATTTATTGTTTTCCTAATGATCCCTACTCTCTTTTAATTTCTTTCTTTCTTCCTTTTTACTATTGATGAGTGTATATATATATATATAAATGTGTGTGGTGTTTGTACTAGCCTTTTTTTTATCTCTTTCTTTCTTCCTTTTCACATTCGATCTAAGGAACTGATATACGTATATATTCCTTTTTGACTTTTCAAAGAACTGATGTATATATATACACGTATATATACTAGCTCCTTCCCCTTCATTCTTTGTTCATTTGTTGCACACGTACATATATATACTAGTCAATTTGCTTTCATTCATTCTTCCCTTTTACTTTCCAACGAAATTGTATATATATATAAACATATATATACTAGTCTCTTTTGTTTATTTCTTCGCTCTTACTTTTTAAAGGACTTGTATATAGATATATATATTTTATTTGTAATGGTAAATCAAGGTTTTTCCTGCAGTGGGCAAATTATATTGATCCTCTTTTTTGTGGGTTTTCTTCAAATGTTAGACAACTCCATGAGATTTAAAATTTATTTTGAACCTCTTTTGTTTGCAAGAAATGTGAACATGACCCCCCCCCCCCCAAAAAAAAAAAGGGGCAGCGTCTACTGGTCATCCTCGTCATTAACATTAGCACACTGTTTGCGAGTGTTTTTATTTCCGATTTATTGTGTGTTTCCATTTAAAAAAAAAAACTAAACACGATAATGTTAGTAACGTTTTGTTGTTATATTTCAATTGTTTTTTAAAATTTATTTTTAACTATTTAAATTTATCAAAAAATAAAAATTGGTGACTTAATAAAATGAAATGTGGAGTTGATAAAACTCAAATACATGTGCATCAAGCAACAAATGCAACCCCTAAGACATCATCCGCGTGGCTTGTAGCTCATTTATTAAAAAGCTCCAGGTTAAATGTTCAACCAATATATATATATATATGTATGTATAACGAAGAAAGACAATGACAAATCTTATCTTTTATACACACCCCCAGTAAAGTGGGTGAATATAATATGCGTGCAATTTTTTATTTAATTTTTTTAATAAAAATAAAAAATTTGATAAAAGTTACTCAAATAATAAATAATTAATTGTTACAGAAAATTTAAGTAAATAGTTAGTAATTAAGCAGCAATTAAAGAAAATAGATAAAAATTATAAAAGTAATGGTTGGTTAAAAGATAGTTACTTATTAGACAAAATATTGAAAGAGTGAAATCACTTAAATAACTCGTAGAATTTAAAAAATTATTTATACAAATTATTTTAAGTCATGGGTGATTATTAATGATTAAAAAATATAAATAAAATTAGAAAAAGTGTCATCCGATAAATGGTTTAATCAAATTTACGTGTTCAAAAATTAGTTTTAATGTTAATTTACAGAATGGTATAGATGTAGAGAGGGAGGTTCAGATAAAGGCTGCATTTGCCTTTTCAACCAAGAAAGACAAAGTCTAAGGGGGTTGCGCGGGATGGAGTCAAGGGGCCATATGCAAGTGGCAATTCACCCTCTCTGTCTCTCTTTATATTGGTATATTTGCTTTCTCTCCCTCCCTCTCTCTCTCTCTCTATATATATATATTTATGAATGTATGCATATAGGTGGACTCAAGGGGCCCCGCCGTATGCAATTTGCAATCCACCCTCTCCGTCTCTCTTTATATCGGTACATTTGCTCTCTCTCTATATGTATATATACTAGGTGTATATCACATGGCACAGGTTCACCCCACTCTTTGCTCCCATTCCCTCTCTCTCGTATAAATACAGATATATATATATATATATATATATATATATATATATATATATATATATATATATATATATTA